>CM071936.1:9799159-10058620 GCA_016081115.2 Rehmannia glutinosa | reverse complement strand
AAGGCATCATAACTTGAGGGATAATTACAAAATACTACCCATGAGATAGCCTAATTACAAAAAGAAAAAAACAGTATGTGTCATGTTCCGTGATGTACATGTTAGTTTTACAATATCAATCATGTAATGGGACATGACTAGAGCAACTATCTCAAATCATTGCCGTCCCTCAATATTTCCATGCAAGTGGACAAACCTTTTATCTTGAGGGTTTGGAATTTCATCTCATTTCTCCTCGTATGAAGGTTTACACGAAGGGCATCCGGCGCAAAATTTTGCCACTTTGCTTTTGCATGAATTTATAGCATTAACTAATTTTAGACAATTAATTGACACTATAAACTTCACGCATTCCACCCGACCTTTGTGGGACTAAGGTGCGGTGGATGATGATGACGACAAAAAAAAAAAAAAAAAAAAAAAAAAAAACAGTTATCTTTACATAACTACAAATACCCCTTGACGTATGTTTCTATTTTACAAATTGCACATATTGAGGGGGTGTTGAGGGGGTAATTTATATAACAAATACAAATCTTAAGGGGATATTTGTAATGCTTAAGGCCAACTCCAACCCAACTCTAAACACCACACTATAACACCAAATATGCAAAAAAGCATCTCCAACCCAACTCTAAATACTACACCAAATTTGGTGTAGTGAATAGTATTACACCAAATTTGGTGTAACACTATTCATTTACACCAAATTTGGTGTAATACAATATCCCCATTTGCCCTCCAATTCTCTTCTATTTCAAATTTAAATTCCAATTGTATCCTTATTTTATATATAATTAATTTATATAATATGGTTCTAATAATTAATTAATATTTTCTAATAATAATAATTAACAAACAATTATAATTTAAACTAAAGAGATGCTAATATTAATTGTAATATTTATTTTTTTAATATAATTAATTAATTTAATATTAATTAAATATATATTTTTAGTTAATTACATTAATAGTAATAAACTATAAGTAAATAAAATAATTGTATAAATACATAAATTTGCTTGCTATAAAATGAAAAAGAAAGAATAAAATATTCATTTGGTGTAAGATTTGGTGTAATGGGTTGGAGATGATTTTGACAAAATTACACTAAAACACCAAATTTGGTGTAGTTTTTACACCAAATTTAGTGTTATGGGTTGGAGATGGTCTAACGGAGGTATTTGTAATTTTAAAACATAACTAGGTTTTTTTGTAATTATTCCTAATTTGAGACCCAAAGAGGAAATTGGCCTAAAGCTATTCGGTAAATACCTTGTGATAGTAGCAACAACATCCGGAAACTTTCCGGTATTCCTCTCTGCATTTCTACTGTATATTTCCACTGAGCCATTCTCCATATAGTGTATCTACATAGAAAGTTAACGGTTATACTAGCCTTTATTCAAAATTTAACATATTTCTTGTATTAAGTATTATTACCTGTGCACGTTCTCCATCGTACTTGTATTCACAGGTGAACTCCATATTTTGAAACTTTTCCACAATTTCAGATACTCCTTTAGTTGGTTTAGCTAACATGGGTCCAACTGGAATACCAGGTGCAAAGCCACATGTCTTTGGGAGATTCCACACACCACCAGACAGAAGAGCAGGAACTATTTTGTCATAGACTGGAATTACAGAATAAACTTGTTTGACAATCTTTGCAGCCTGCCAAACAGAAAAGAAAGTTTAAGGAGAAAGACGCAAATCCTACATAAAATCCGATGATGACAGATCAAAAACATATGTAACATGCCAAATTCAATCTGACAGTCAGGAACATAGATGAGATAAACCTAAATCTTAAGGCCTCAAGCTCACGATCCAAAAGAATTGTTCTCAATTACATTATTTTTCACCATTTAGACACAATCATGGAATTAAGAAAAGAAGCTTAGAAAAGACATCAAATCATGTCATGCAAGACATGAGACTATGTCCAAGCACGGGTTCCAAATTCACTAAAGTTTGAAGAAAATGCTTGCTACAATAATGATAGGGTAAGGCCTTTTTAGTGATTATGATGGCATAACTGTCCAGATAGTTCTAGAGTCATGACCCTTATTATCTTGAACCACAACTCTAGCAAGTAAATAGCCGTTACCTTTTTCTAGGTTGTATAAAAGGCAAAAAGCAGCTTCCCAAATTGAAACATCTAATCATCTGCTAACCAGGCTAAAATGGAATATTTGTAAGTTTGCTAGAATATAGTTTTGCAAGTGTGGGGATTTCCTTTTATATTAATTGTTGACATTAATCTTCCAACTTCCTCCTGGAATTCTCGTTTAACTACATCTATATCAATTTTAGTAACTTTTAGCTCAATATTTATCATGGTTGTATTGGTCCCAACTTGCACGCCACCAGAAATCATTAACAAAGAAAGCTGGAAAGGCCCTTGATATCAATCTTTAATCTATAAAACACTGAAACATCAGTTACTTGAATAATTTGCATTTGGGCATAAAAATGCCAATTATCCAAGTTTCAAATTACCAAATTAGTATTGCAAACGGCTGAGGAAGATAATTAGCAATTTAACCCGTGACCAGCTAAGGTGTATTATGCACAAATTAACAGTGTCGATTAGCATAAAATACATAATAATAACTGGCTAAGGTTTATGCACTTCAATGGACTACTCATGATAAACTGGATTTGGGAAAAAATAACTGAAATGGGAATATTCATTAAATAGTAGCAGATATTTTATAGTCACATTAAACAGCAGCTCTTTCCCAAATAAAAAAGTACAAAGTCCTGGCTCTACCAAGCGCCAAAATCGTTGGACAAACTAGCACAAAAAATGAAGCCTAAGTTGGCAAGTGGAAGCTAACTAAAACCTTATGAGCCAACCACACTATTATTCCAGTTGTTGCGTCGATTTCCAGGGCTACAGCACATTCCCAAGTCCAGGGTCACCCTAGTGGATGAAACCATGGCTTCACCCAATTAAGTCTCCTAACCAAGTCCCACCATTGAGCACTTACCAACTAGCAGAAAATACTTAAGCCTCTCTTCCCAGTTAAGAGCTCTCTAATGGCTAATTAACCAATCCCACTAGTCCCCAACAACCAATGTGGTAAAAATTTGACAGCTATTTAAAAAAATCTATGAAAAGTAGTTGCATCTATCTAGAATGATTTCACCGATTTAGCTAAGTTATTTTGCTAAGATTTGTCAGTGACTCTCAACTTTTTAAAGATGACTAAAGCAGTATGCCCAAGAATTCTATTCACATACCAATGTCAGAGTCACAATGAATCAATCCTTCCAGTGAAGGCAAAATCCTTGGTTGGTCATGGTAAACTCATCTAGCAGGTTCACATTAAAAGTGCAAAAGAGGGTCCATGGACAGACAGAAAAGAGGGTTTGAACATTGAAGAGGCAGCAGCTCTGCATCCCAAACCCGCAATGTGTTTTCTATTTCATCTATCAAATTAATTATGTAGCAAATTTCTCTCACCACTCAACAAAATTTTATGGTTCCATCTCAGTGTCAACATTCATATATAGACTTAATCAGCAAGTGTAGTGCTGTACAAAAATTCAAGGTTTAATACAATCAACATGAATATAAACTCGTGAAAAGATGCACTATTTGGCATGATAATCATAAAAAGTCCATCTGACAAAGACTGCACTGCACTGCACTGAATGAAGAAAATAGAAAAAGCGAAAATTTAGAAAGAAAAAAGGTATAATCACAAATTTTATTTCGTCATTCTCATTGCGTACTTTAACTTAGACAGGATGGAGTCAAGATAATCAATTTGGCTTCATGCCGGAAGGTCCACAATTGAAGCTATACACTTAATTAGACGATTATGTGAACAATATAACGAGAGAAAACAAGATTTACATATGGTTTTTATTGACCTTGAAAAGGCATACGATAAGTAGGTCAACCGGGATGTAATGTGGCGCGTATTGGAAAAAAGAGGAGTAAAAATAGCTTATATAGATGCCATAAAAGATATGTATGATGATATAACAACTTGTATCATAACACCAACAGGAATATCTAGTGAATTCCCAAACACTATAGGTTTGCATCAAGGATCCGCTCTAAGCCCTTACCTTTTTATCCTAATAATTGATGAAATCACTAAACACTTACAAAAATCCATCCCTGAATGTATGCTATTTGCAGACGATATAGTGTTAATTGATGAAACAAGAGAAGGAGTAAGTGCAAAATTGGAAGTTTGGAGAAGCACTTTCGAATCAAAAAGGTTTTACTATAAGTAGGGCTAAAATAGAATACATGGAATGCCACTTAGTAAAAACAACAGGATCAATGAGACGAAGGTTAAAATTGATGGACTTGAAGTGAGTGTAACAAGAGTTTTAAATACTTAGGATCTATAATTGAAGAGAACGAGAGAAATTAATAAAAGATGTCACACATAGGATTCGGGTTGGAATAAATGGAGGAGTGCATCTTCATCCTTTGTGATCGTAAAATACCATTAAAATTGAAAGGAAAATTTTATAAACGGCCATAAGGCCCGCACGTGCTTATGGAGCGAGAATGTTGGGGACTAAAATATGAACACGAACAAAAATAAGGGTAAAGAGATGAGAATGTTAAGATGGATGTGCGGACACACTAGATTAGATAGAATAAGAAATGAACACATTAGAAACAAAGTAGGAGTAGCACCAATAGATGAGAAAATTAGAGAAACACGACTAAGATGGTTTGGACATGTCCATAGGAGACCTTTAGATGCATCGGTGCGATGCGTTTAGGCGTAGAGAATCACTCACACAAATTAAAAGAACAGAGGTAGCCTAAAAGACTTGGAAAGAAGCTATTAAACAAGACATGTTATACCTAGAAATTAATGAAAATATGGCTTATGACCGTAAACGATGGCGTGATATGATCCGTATAGCCGACCCACGTGAGTGGGATTAAGGCTTAGTTTGTTGTTGTTGTTTGTTGTATCTATTACACCAATAGCTTATATACACGAATACGCACCATTTTTTTTTTTTCTTTCTGTTCTATATCATATTTTATATCGACAAGACACCAAAAGGCAGCACTAGATATTTTTACAAAAAGCTACTAATTTGAGCCTAATAATGAGGTACTCAGTTCCAGAGTGCAAAAACTTACTTCTTCAAAAGGATTGTCAACCTTTGCAGGAGGAGATGAATGCTTTTCAGAATATACGGCAGCATGACCCAGTGCTACCAAGAGAGTTTGTTCTGCCAAACCAATACGCAATTTTGTCTGCATATATTGCTCAAACCATGTTCATGATATATGACATGAATCAAATGGAACATCAAATAAATGCATTCAACTGACCTGGAGCAAACGAATCAAATACTGAGGTTCACAATCAGTGGCTGCAACTAGCAGTGCCTTTATGTGATTCTTTTTTTTCTCTTGACTATCTTTGCCAGATTCCTGTGAAAGTTCAGACATTACCCAAGAAAAACTACATTAGAATTCAAAACAGTACCATCACCGCTGCACTATTAATTTAAAAAAGTTAAGAAAAAGAGAATCCCTCTCACAAGCTAATGAAAAAGCATCATGGATCTGTAATAGAAATAGAATTCCTCAGCCTTGGTCATAATAGGTGAGCAATTACAAGTATCAGTTGCATAACAAAAATGCCTTCCTCGTCATTAATACATTTTCTCGTGGAAATTGTGAACTCCTGGGAGAATCAACGACTGCATCTTTGATGCAGGTTATAATATCCTGACTAATATCAGTGAGCTTTTAAGCTAGTTAGTTGTTATGTGATGTGGTTAATGAAAGGTGTGAGCATTAAGAAAAATATGAGGAAGGTCCCTTCACTCTGTATAAGGATTATTAGACATCTCCAAGTCGTTAGGTCTCAGATGGGAGGGGGCTTGAAATTGAAAACCTTGCACCTAACTCAACCTTTTCACTCATACCACCACATGTCTTTTTTAATTAGTATATGGATACTATTTCTAATTCCTCAGTAATTGGAAAAAGAAAATATGGACAATAAATTATTGATATTTTTTTCTTCTCCTTTTTCAGTAAATTTTATAAAAATACTGCTCTAAGCTATGATAGCGTGGAAAATGTCAATATAAGAACTGTGATTATAAGAAGCCAGTAATCTGAACACAAGAGAGCTCCAACTTGTGGCCTTCAAAGTACAAACTTACTTCAAAGTCTAAATATTTTATTTGATACCATAGAAGAATGAAATGAGAGTATTGGCTATCGCACTAAATTCCATCAGGGCCTTGATATCGCTTTCTGATAGCAACTTTCCAGGATTAATGAAGAGGCAAAAGATTCGGGCAGGATTGCCTCACAAGATCTTTTCTATATGTTGTAGGGAGAGATTGTTGACTTACTGACATGAGTGACCCTTTTAGAAGCATCTCACAGAAGCATTCTCCATCCAAACGGAGATAATCGAGCAAAAAGCAGTTGGAGAGGAATCACAGATTTTTCTGTAATTTTCTGCCTTCAGCAGACAATGAAATTCATTCTAATATTGGTTTTGGTTTCTAATTGCAATGCTTCTTGTTACATTCAGTCAGAGGAATGATTAACAGTATCGAATACTTTTACTTAGCTAATGAATAATACATTGAATGAAAATTTTACCCAAAATTTATTTATCCGACTCTCCACCATTTTCTTCTTTATTCTTAATTTTCTTCCTCATTTAGCAATGTCTCCTCTTTCATAACCAGCCAAAGACCTTTATGTTATCAACTTGACGGGTATATTAAGAAGCTGATGATAAAAATAAATCCATAAAGGGTATCAATCTCATTGAATGGATCTAATATATTACTATATATTGCTAAAGATAATACTGCAAATCTCATCATTAGAACAGTGTTGTCTTATATTTAGATGGATCGTATTGTTCCTGTATAAATCTCATCATCAGAACAGTGATGATAATAATTAAGGAAATCAGATTGTATTGTTCCTGTATTTCATATTCCAAATTTATTGGTATGTCAACGATTAGACTCAATTTTGCATTTCTCCAGGCATATATCTTTCAGTAAACATCCTTGAACTTTTTCCAGAACACTATCTAGTCTACGTAAATGCTACATACCAGTCTCTAAGCTACAAAAGATACAACAGAATAAAATTAAAACTTATAGAGAATCTCAAATTCGCTGTTGATATGTTATCAACGGCTCATGGCCCACCCTTTTACAATTGTGTGACAAAATCAAGCATAGAACTAATTTTTTGAGATATAGAAATTGATTAAAGAAAAACGTGGTATCTGGATCAGAATCCTAAAAAGATAAAGAAGGAGACCATAGCAACTAGCAAGATCCACTGTAAAACAGAACATATCAATAAAAAGTAAACAAGATATCAACAGAGTACCTTAGCAATAAGCCGAAATGTATCAAACACTTTGGCAACAGTTAATGCTTCTGGTTTACGATCAAAGGCTGTGATGAACGACTAGCTTTTGCTACAAGGCCTAAATCTCCAAGCTCCTACAAAAAGGAAACATTAAAATGAGGAACTTCAACAAACTACCATATACGAGTAAAGGGAAACAATCCAGAAAGAGGTCCATCATAGGTACATTGTGTGCAACCATAACAAAGGTAGATGGATTAAAAAAAGATGACAGGAAGAACAAATGAACACAACCAACATGCACAACATAGAAGATGCTCACTGTGTAAAAGCATCAGCTAGAAGGAAAACAGCTATAAAACAATCATATACATATTCTTCATTAGCATAATGATCAATTTGTTGCAATTTTGATCACTGCTATCATATACCAGATTTTACGGGCGGAAAATAGATAACTTATTTCAAAAGTGTAAGAAAAGCTACAAATATATATTCTGCTACAAAATAGAAGCATGCCTAGGATTTTGAAATATATCAATTCGACATATTTTTTTCAGAACCAGCCATTGCTAGAACTATTACCTATAGGCTATTTAGCCTAAGTTACGCAGCTCCAACATGTCCTAACCATGGCAGCCAATCACCTGTACTGTCAAATATCCACCTATATACCCTTAATTATACTTCTAAATGGTGTTTTCCGACAAATATTATGTGCAGAAACCATCGAGCTTCTATCAGTGCTCCAATAATATTCATAAAAAACAGCAGCACCAATTATACAACTGTTTCAACAAAAAATAGATAGGATGCAGCCATGAGTATATCCAATTCAGCAGACAATCCATACATTTAATTCGTATAATTTCCACGCCCTGGTCAGCCCTAATCTCTAGAATTAACAAACGAAACAAACCAAAAAAAAAAAAAAAGACACAAAAATCATTATTTTTCACACAGAAATCGATTCAAACTTCAGTCAGCACAAAACTAATTCAAATAATCACCTTGTATTGCTTTTTAATATGTGCTTCTTTAGCCCCACAAGCCTCTGCAAGAGCCTTGATAATCGAAGCATCTCCAATACCAAGCTCCAAACCTTCGTGCGCAGGTGCAATCCTATTTGCCAGCAGGTACACAACAGGCAACAAATCATCTGGTGTCGTCTCTATCACTGTCCTCAACATATTACACACAATCTCCGTGATGGCAATCCTACCCGACTCCTTTGATATAGCATCAAACGCCTTCACAACAAACATGAAAGGCACCTCTCTCCCTCCCCAATAAACCGCCTTCTTCACATTGAAATTGGCAGCCTTTTTCTTCACTTCCACTAAACTATCATCAGGGCTGATTGACACCCTGGGTTTCTTCTTCACCACCACGCCTTCATTCGAATCCGCATTATTCGACCCAGTTTGTTTGGAACTAAGGGTCCGTCAGCATTATTATTCAATAAATTATCCACCTTGGCATCTAAATTTTGGTCTGAAATCGAGTTCTTGATATTCTCTTGGCAATTTCCCGCGGAATTTTCAATTGGGTCGGAGACGGGGCTTCTGGAAATAACATCGTTAGAGTCTGAATTAGGGGTTTGGGAAATTTCAACAGGGGCTTTGCGTTTCCTGGGTGAGGCTTCTTTTGGCTTTGGCGGTTGGGCCTGAGATTCGTTTTTTTTCTTTTTCTTGGAAGCATTGGACATGAGAACGTCAAAGGCTGAGCGGCGAGAGGTGGACATGGTTCTTAGACTAGGTTTGACTTGGCGCAAATGAATAAAGGTTTTGAAGAGAAGGGCGAAAATTGACGGAGGGGAGTTTTCCGGCGAAATTAAGAGAGAGTGAGCTGATGATTGAGCTGGGGCGGCATGAACGGAGTGAAAACATCAACCGCACGGAGGACAGAGATATGGCGGGAAAATTGTACGTGGGTTCTTCTTGTGGAACTAGAATTTTGCAGCAGGCTGGTCACTGGTGTTAGGGTGATGACTATTGACTCGTACTAGTGGATGCAATGGGCGGGTTCAAAATCGACCCAAACAAACCCAGTCAAGCACGTCCGAGAGTCGGTGATGTAGGTGGTTAAGCAGAATAAAAACAAAGTTAACGCACACAAAATATAATTGTAAATATACGTGATGAACTTATAAACTCAACGAGAAGAACGCAAAACAAAACTTTGTAGTGAATCGCTTGACGATAAAAATAATAAAATAGCTATTATGAATTAATGGACTTGCACACCCATTTAATACATGACAATGTTAGTTGGAAAATATTAGTTTTGATGATGCACAATTAATGTAAGTGCATTTATTGAGATTGGTTTTAGTTGTGAAATTTGTGTATAAATATGTGAAGCAAGTTGAATGAAAAACACAACAACAAAACATTTGATACATTTCATATTGCTTTTTTATATTTGCTTTCTTACAAGTATATACAATATATAATACTTGATAAATATATAAATATTATTGTAGTACATCTTATATTGGGAAAAAGAAATTATTTACAACACAAAGACGAGTTATTTCATAAAAAGACACATGAGAAACACCTAAAAGAGACTATTGTCTACTTGATAGTGTAACAACGCACTCAATATTAACAAATAAAGATATTTCTCGAGTGTGAAATGTGCAAAGTACTGAGTTACAACTATATTTGGTCCTACTGAGATTATTGATGGCTCGGAATGCAATCGTGGTGTCGCTTAAATGGTACAATCTTTGCATATTGAAAATGTATTATTATCTAGTAGATCAAAAAGAAATCTACCGAGTTTCAAAGATGTGCGTGATAATGGCTATCACTTGGAGACACTAAATGAATATAATAAAGAGCGACTATGTATCACATCATATAAAATGGGAAAAAGAATTGCCCTTACGAGAAATTTGAAGCAACAATAAACTTCTAGATCAGATTGTGTCCAAATTAAAGCTTTTGAATCCTACGACACCACGCCTTGGAAGTTCGTGAATCCCGATATATTTGGGTTATGGCATGATCGCCTCGACACTCGCGAACAACTATGATGCGTAGTGATTGTTGAACACACTAACGGACATCCATTGAAAAGCACGAAGATGCTAATGTCCAAAGATTATTTATGTGAATCGTGTTCACAAGGAAAATTTATTACTAAACCTTCCATGGAAAAGGTTGGTTATGAATCACCATCATTTTTACAACGTATTCATGGTGATATTTGGGGACCAATACATCCTTAAGTTTTGGACCATTTAGATATTTCATGGTTTGATAGATGCATCGTAGGGTAGATGATCACACGTATGCCTATTATCTACTAGAAATGTTGCATTTGCTCGATTATTAGCGCAAAGTATTAACTCCGAGCACATTTTCCGATCATCCTATTAAGAATATAAGAATGGATAATGTCGAGAATTTACATCAAAGAGTTTTGATGAATATTGCGCAAAGACGGGAATTAATGTTGAGCACCCAAGAACACATGTTCATACTCAAAACGGATTCGCGTAATCCTTGATTAAACGAAAGTTCAATCATTGCTCGACATTATTGATGAGATCAAAGCTCACTAGTGCGGCATGGGGTCACGCAGATTACATACGATCAACACTTATTACATTACGCCCACTACTTATCATATGCACTCAATGCAATTAACTGGTTTTGAGCCAAATATTTCGTGATCTACGCACTTTTGGGTCTTGCTCATCCACAACGAGACTTGGTATATATGTTGGATTTGATTCTCCATCAATTGTTCGGTATTTAACCAATGACGGAGATTTATTTACCGCCGACGGGATTGTCATTTTGATGAGACAACATTCCCATCATCGGGAAGGGATAAAGTTATTTTAGATAAACAAAAACTAGTTGAGAATATCTCCTGGAATGAACAAAACTTATCCCATTTAGATCCACGCATTTTGAATGTGAAAGTGAGGTGAATAGAATCATTCGTTTACAAAGTATTACTAATAGACTTCCCGATGCATTTAACGATGCTAGTAAAGTCACAAGTCTCATATTCCCACGCTAATGCTCCGGCCAGGATTATTATTCCGATGAAAATAAGAAAATGAATGATGATAACCCACGACAAAAACGTGGTAGACTATCGCTCAAAAGATATTATTCCTAAAAAGAAAGGGGAAAATTGATAATAATGAGCATGCTCCGGATGAAATTGTCGAGCCTAATGTATAAAATTCGATAAAGACCGAGAATCCCATGAGTTATTGTAATGAAATATGGGATCAAGTGAAATAATTATTGATGATAAATTTGGATTCTCGGTTGCTCAAGAAATTATAAATGATGATTATGATAACGAACCACGCTCGATAATGGAATATCGCCGAGGCTTAATTGGCCTATGTGGGAGGAAGAATAAAACCGAGTTAGCTTCCCTATAAAAACAAAATGTATTTGGGCAAATTGTTCGTACTCCAAACAATGTAAAGCCTATTGGATACAAATGGGTATTTGTTCGAAAAAGAGATGAGAAAAACGAAGTCGTGAGATATAAAGCTCGACTCGTGGCTCAAGAATTCTCCCAAAGACCTGAGATAGATTATGATGAAACATATTCACCGTGGATGGATACAATCACATTTCGTTTTCTTATCAGTATGGTTGTCCACGAGAATCTGGACATGCGTCTAATGGACGTAGTAACGACATATCTATATGGTTCGTTGGATTCTGATATTTATATGAAAATCCCTGATGGATATAAAATGCCAAAGTTAGAAACTCCCCGAGAATTATACTGATCAAATTGCAAAGATAGTTATATGGATTGAAGCAATGGTCGCATGCGGGTATCATAGACTTAATGAATACCTTTCTAAGGAAGGTTACAAAAATGATAATATTTGTCCATGTGTATTTATTAAAAGATCCGATACCGGATTTGCTATCATTGTTGTATATGTCGATGACATGAATTTGATTGGCACCACGAATAATTATCTAATGCTACTAAATATCTAAAGAAAGAGTTCGAGGTGAAATATCTTGGAAAAACTAAACTTTGTCTTGGTCTTGAGTTAGAGCATAAAGATAACGGGATATTTGTCCTCCAATCTGCATATACTAAAAGGATTTCAGCGGTTTAACATGGACAAAGCTCACCCTTGAGTACCCCTAAATGGTTGTGCGCAGTTTAGATCCCGAGAAAGATCCATTTCGACCAAAAGAATCCGTGAAGAGACTTTGGGTCCTCAAGTGCCTTTACCTTAATGCTATCGAGCGTTAATGTATTTAGCACAACGTACTGCACCAGATGTCGCTTTTGTCAGAATCTACTTGGATATAGTTGAGCCAACTCAAGACATTGGAATGGTATTAAACACATCTTTCGATATCTCAACGATACTATAGATTTTGGGTTATTCTACTCAAGGAATCCACTAAACGGATTAGTGGGTTATGCCGATGCGGGATACTGATCTCGATCCACACAAAGCTCGATCACAAACCGGTTATTTATTTTGCTATAACGGCATAACTATATCATGGCGATCTGTCAAACAAACTTTGGTTGCTACTTCTTCAAACCACTCCGAGATAATTGCTCTTCATGAAGCCGATAAAGAGTGTGTTTGGTTAAGATCGATTTATAGCTCATATACGAAATGCATGTCACCGAAACCGATTCTGTACACTCCAACTATTATTCATGAGGATAATGCAAAGATGCACAGCATAGCACAAGTAAAAAAGGTGGTTACATAAAAGGTGATAGACCAAACATATTTCACCAAAGTTTTTCCATACACATGAACCGAGAAAAATGGAGAGATAAATGTTCAACAAATTGTTCATGTCACAATCTTGCCGACTTATTCACAAAATCTTTGCCGACATCTACATTCGAGAAATTGGTACGCGGCAAAGATGTGCATGCGAAGAGTTAACAAGCAAGATTGATAATCAACTGATTACATTATTTGTTTGGGGTAGCAAAGTCATATACATATCGTCGACTCTTTTCCTTATGTCCTGGTTTTTATCACATTGGGTTTTTCCACTTAAGGTTTTTAATGAGGCATCTTATGCACAGGGGTTTGGATTCGAGTTATGTACTCTTTTTCCTTGATTCGATTTTTATTCTTACCTGGATTTTTCGCTTAAGGTTTTTAATTGACATACTCATCCATGGTGGGCGTCGAGGGGGAGTATTGTGAATTAATGGACTTGCACACCCATTTAATACATGACAATGTTAGTTGGAAAATATTAGTTTTGATGATGCACAATTAATGTAAGTGCATTTATTGATATTGGTTTTAGTTGTGAAATTTGTGTATAAATTAATATATGAAGCAAGTTGAATGAAAAACACAACAACAAAACATTCGACACATTTCATATTGCTTTCTTTTTATATTTGCTTTCTTACAAGTAAATACAATATATAATACTTGATAAATATATAAATATTATTGTAGTACATCTTATATTGAGAAAATAAATTATTTACAACAATAGCAAGTATTTATAGGTATTTATAGGATTAAAATTCTGCCACAATAAAACTTCTAACTTAATTGGAAAACTTAAAAGATAAACTAAAATAGAATACTAAACAAACAAATCACTATCTAAAATGTAAGATATTCTAAAATCCTAAAATATAATATACTAGATATAATCTCCATTAGTCGGTCCCGGTTTATTTTTCCTTTTTTTACGACCCAAAATACACCTGGATCTGTGAGATATCCGTCTTTCAGGAATAGCCCTAATATTTAGGAGAGGAGGAACAAATCCAACCCCTCACTCTACTATAGTCAAGATTTGAACGCTTGAAGTGTCCCTAAGCCAACTTTAGGGGTTGGGTGTCGGGTTACATACGTTTTCAAAATCCGTCGCGACGGATTCGAGTAAATAAAAGAAAAAGAAAAAGAAAAAGGGTGGGCCTAATTGCTTATCAGTTTACAGGTTCAAAAATTGATAGGCGAAAGCATGTGGGGTTTCATTTAAAGAGCCCATATGTCTGGATGGAGAAAATAAGGCCTGGAGCAGGCCCAAAAAAAATTCAAAAACTGGACAGACAATCTCCATTTATCTTGATTGTCTGCTACTAGCATAGCATGATCTGGCTTTTTTGACAAAATATTACAAAAAAATTTTTTTTTTACACAATTGAACCAAAAAAAAATTGGTTTACTTTTTTAATCAAAAACGGATACGCAATAGCCGTTTCCTGCAAATGATTTTTTTTTTGTTTTTTATAAATTAAAAACGTCAACTACATCACCGTTTTTAATTTTGAATTTTTGTTAAAAATTAACGATTTGATTAACTACTTTATTAAGACATCTAATTACAAATTTTTTATTTTAAACTAAAATCGACAACCACCTAGCCGTTTTTAATTTAAAATATAAAATTTAAAATTTAAAAAATTAATAATTTGATTAAGACATCTAATTAAATTTTTTTTTAAAGGAGCGAGGACCTACATGTTTGTAGATTTGGTTCTAAGCACACATGCACCTGTCGACTGGCCGACCCGGATCGTGGGCTTGGGCCCCATACGGGCACCTAATGCCTAAATATATCTGACCCTTGCAGATGAAATAAGACACGAAAAACACAAGATAATAATCGAGACATTTGCACATATCACCGTTTTAAAAAATTAACGAGTTGATATTCCAAATCTACAAACATGTAGGTCCTCGTTTCCTTTAAAAAAATTAAATTTTAATTAGATGTCTTAATCAAATTGTTAATTTTTTAAATTTTAAATTTTATATTTCAAATTAAAAACGGCTAGGTGGTTGACGATTTTAGTTTAAAATAAAAAATTTGTAATTAGATGTCTTAATAAAGTAGTTAATCAAATCGTTAATTTTTAACAAAAATTCAAAATTAAAAACTATGATGTAGTTGACTTGTTTAATTTATAAAAAACAAAAAAAAAATCATTTGCAGAAACGGCTATTGCGTATCCGTTTTTGATTAAAAAAATTAAACCAATTTTTTTTTGGTTCAATTGTGTAAAAAAAATTTTTTTGTAATATTTTGTCAAAAAGCCTATTTATACTACTTCATTGGGATGATACATATTTATCAGCTACTTGTAAGGTTATTTTTTTAGGAGGGAGGGAGATGGGAGTCGAACCCTATACATCCGATTTAGACATGAGAGTTTGTAACCACTATACGAACTTGTAAGTTTTTCTTTAAGACAATGATGGGAATTTGGGGATGACACTGTATTGACCTATATGGGATCGAACTCGACTATTCGCCCTTATAACATGTTTCAACCACCTGGAAAGACGGTTGATAAGTTTGGTAACAAATAAAAGGTAAATTAATTTGAATTCGTGAAATTTCTATGTTTGTTAGAAACAATAAGTACAATTATTTCAAATTCAAAAATCAAGAAGGTAAAGGTACCGAAATAATTCATTTTGGCGGGCTTCAATTAAATGTGGCACACACGAGCCATTGAAGTGACAAATATTAAATATATCTCCAATTATATGCTCAAATAAATTACATAAGGATCTTTACAACTTAAAGGTTCCATGATATATGAGAAAGTTTACTTCAATGTAGCCATGTCTCAAGAAATTTTTAAATAAACAAATTCCATTTCATATGACATTGCCATGGGAACAAAAAATTTGAGCAGGCAGTTTATTTTCCTTGTTTGTTGCTAATGGTGACGGATTTATTTGTCAGGGCCTCTCCTTTAACTCTATAAAATATTAAATTTGATATTATTTTTTTAACTTTAAACTCCTCTCCTCTAAAATTTGAACATATTTCTTTAGAATAAAATTCAAATTTCCTCTCAATTTTATTTTTCTGGCTCCTTTCTTTTTTGTGGTTGTCGACAAAGTATATGAGATTTGTGCAATTTTGTAAATATATAACATCATATCTTCATATTTACCTCATAAATGAATAGTTTATATATGTTCCAAAAATAAGTATCTTATGTGGTGTTTGTGTCTCAGAATTTTGGCAAGGAAAAGGAAAAATATAAAAACTTATACGCTTTTTTTTTCGAACGATAGACTTTTATTAATGGAACTCAACCAAACTTTCGACAATACAACGGAGCCAACTGACTCAGGACCACCTTGACTATACGAAGAGTCAAGTGGGGAATTGGCTAGACCAATTCAAATCTACATCAACATTTAAAACTCTCAAACCACAAAGCTACCAAATAGAAAATACATATGAATGGAAAAAAGAAGAACAAAGAGAATATTTGTTACAAGTGACAAAAACTAAAACTCCATTAAAAGGAAACTGAAGTCCCACTAGGGGAAAAACCATTCCCATAAAGGGAAACTAGAAGAAACTAGCAAGAAAATTAAATGAAGTGATTCCCCCATCCTCTCTAATGGAGGAATGGGGGAAATAGTGAAGATTTTTTTTTTAGGAAGAAGAGAGAAAGAAGAGAAAACGAGTTAGAGTGAGAAAGGGATTGTTTGATTCAAATTCCAAAAAAAAAAATTATACGCTTTAGAAGATTATACACATATATGTGGATTATAAAATCTATAATCCACAAGTAGAAAAGGCATGCAACAACATAAGCATTATAGAGATTAAACTATGATGGATACACCCATGTGGAATTGGGCTTGCATTGAAATGCACTACTTGCCATTCAAGAGTACTTTATTAATATATATGTCTTCCTAGTCTAATCAAGATTTGTCTATTTGTGTTCATTTAGTAGCGTGCATTTAATCATTCACACCCATCATCTCGCCTTGCAAGTTATAATAACCAATAATTTTATTCCACTTGCCCTTAATTAGTAATCTTCTGCCTAAAACCATCCTCGAGAACTTATTTTTCAAGGTGATCACTTTAACATATTGGATAGTGATGGAGAGGAATCCATCCTACATTGAACGAGCTTTTGTGGTTGGCATATATACACACACACACACCTTATAAGCAAGGGGGCCATCCATCTCTCAAGACGTGTCTTTTTTTAAGCACAAAATCATAAGATCAACCGAAGTGTCAATATAAACCACATAAGTCCACAACATGCTAGGGGGCATGTGTTGGTGAATGGTAAGGGAGCTTATGTCAGTTAGAAATCCATTCTACAATAATGAACATGTGAGTAACCTATAACTTACAAGCATTCTACGGTAGATTCCTTTTATAGGACAACATCGTGAGGTTAGCCAATATGGGTAATGCCTTTTGGACGAATTTATCATCTCATGCCACATCACATAGTTGGATGGACTAATTATTCCATATAACATCAATTAAGTTGGACGGATCATTTTGTGGCACATCATATAGGAAATTTGCTATGAACAACAGATAGTAACACAAATAGATAAATTCGGGGAACAAGGGATTTAAGTGGACTATTCTGGTTCTTTTAAGTTTAAACCCTTTCAAGTGGTCAATGTGGAAATCAACTAGTAGATTCGCTGGAGAAACATAGGAAAAGTTCTAACGATCAAGTCATACACCTCAAATAAGAAAATAATTCAAAGCGGTAAAAACTAAAAGAATTCGTACCTCAAAATGTGGGTGATGTGGTATTTGTAGGTGTTCAATTGAATGTTTACTTAATTCTGATAAGGTTTATGCACCAACAAGAAGCATTTTAGACCCTTAGATTTGGACCTATTGGACCAATCTTTTCAAATAAATGGATTTAATTTATTATTGGGTCAATCAATATGAATAAAGATCATGTATTTCTAAAAAGAAAATATTAATGACATAATATTAAATATTGCAATGTGAAAGTTATGATTAGTGATAAACACAAGTGCAAGTAATTTTAGTTTTGCCGCAATACTCACATTAATATAATATTAGTGACACTGTGACAGTAATTGATGATTACATGCAATAAAATAGAATCAAAATTTTAGATTGTATTATTAGAGAGAAAATGCAGGGAAAATTGATATCACTTTTAATCATGAGTTATTTAGAAAATCAATGATTATATATATGCTACGAGTAGGCTTTTTATGGTCGAGCAATGATATTAGTCGGTACAAGATCCATAAAATGCGGAAATTGCATATATGCTACATTTTTTAAGACATTAAATTCACTAAAAAACTAGTTGAACAGTAAAATCTCCTGTAAGGTGAGAATTAAATAGAACTTTATTAGCATAATAATAATTGAGATAGCCACCTTTCCATTATACTTGGCTCGACATTTATTATTACTTTTAATAAAAATTATGTACTTGTCCCTAGTATTATACCACTTGTATTATATTGGCTAATTATTTAGAGGAATATTGATTATAGATTCATAAAGACTTGGAAAATTGATTTTTTAAGTGAATGAATGAAGTTCATGATGGGTTGTTGGAAAATTAAAACTGGAATATTATTTTTTCGTCATGCCAATTCATAAATTTGCTAACTAAAAAATGTTACCACATCAAGGAAGTAAATAAATAAATAAATACAAAGATAACAAATAATTCAAAAAAATTATTAGATTTTTTGTTCAGAGTATTACATGTACATTTGAAAGAATTAAACACAAGCTTGCATAAGTTTCATCTCATTGAGTTTTTTTTTTTTTTTTACTTTTTACTGTTAGAAATAAGTAAATCATATTTATTTTATTCAATCTCATTAAATTTTTTTACAACTTCTTACTTTCCCTATATTTAATTCAATTCTAACAAGTAGCACCTATAACACGACTGGGGTTACAAAGATGGAAATTCGAGCTCACCATTTGCATCAGACCAACATAATTTAATGATGATTACCAGGATCATGACCGAATGAGGAGCACACGAGTGATATATCCCCAAATATGGCACCGGTGGGCAATGAATTTAGGATTATCATATTAATTAATTATATAATTAAGTAAATTGGAATTATTTTAAATTGTTACTATAATTCTGTTTTAAAAAAATTGGAAAATTGTGAAAGCTCAAAAGAAAAAAGTTTAAATGAGGCGCATGTTTTGTTTGAGTCTCATTTAAAAGATCAAATGCCTCACGCACCTCTTCTTAAGATACGGAAATTTTTTTCTTCTGAAAGCTCAATTCTTTTTTTTTTTTTTTCTCGAACGATAGTAATTTTATTTAGACCGCCAAAATTCGCACAATAATATTTTTTGAGAAAAAGATAATACTTTTGGGTAAAAAAGTAATACTTTTATTTGAAGAATGTAATAATTTTGATAAAAAAAATGATACAATATGTTAATATGGTGCTGAAATTGGGGCATTTATACATATGTGCATGTAATCATTCAATGCAAGGTGGATCAGGGCCCCAATGAGCAAAAATATGACCGTGGATCTGATAAGGGAAGTAAAAAATCACATTCAACTGTAGAGAAGAAACTAATGGCTCACGAGAGCACGATACACCATTAATATAGAATTTAAATTTCCAATATGAATATTTTTTTTATTTTCTTGAAACTTTGGTTTTGCCACGAAATGAGTGAAAAATAAGAAGAAACACAGAGAAAAATGAAGGAGAAGACGACGAGGAAACAAAGAAGAAAAAAGAGGAAAAGAAAAATATCACTGAAAACTACCACTGAAAAGTATTACATTTTAACTGAAAAGTATTATAGTTGTAAGTGAAAAGTATTACAAATTTGAATTGAAACGTATTCAATTTTGAAATGAAAAATATTAGAGTTTCAAGTAAAATGTATTACATGATTAACTTAAAAGTATTATAGTTTAAATGAATGATATTACACGTTTAAGAGAAAGTTATTACATGTTTAACTACAAAATATACATGTTGAACTAATAAGTATTAGAGCTTTAATTGAAACGTATTACACATTTAAGTAGAAAAGTATTACACGTATTAAACATTTAAGTAAAAAAATATTACTTGTTGAACTACAAAATATCAATCATCTTCAACACTATTTTTAACAATGAGTATCACTTTTTTTGCCAAAAAATATTACATGTTCTTAATTAAAGTATTATTTTATTGCTCAAAAGTATTACTTGTCTTAAAAGTATTATTTTTTTCTAAAAAAGTATTACCGGAATATTTTTGGCGGACAATTGACATTTTGTTGATTCGCGCCCTATTGACCCATGGCCATGGACTTCCTACTGGATTGATCTACCGACCCGTTTCACGGATAGAGATCCGTGAGACAAAACCTATATAAGTCTTTGTCTTTAACTAATGACAACTAATGGCAGCTCAATCTAATTTACTGATAAGTATAATGCACTTAGATCTTTGGTTTCAGGTGTGAACACCCTAAATAAGCAACTCGAATGGATAATTATCTATCTGACTAATCATAAACTGATATAATTTATTAGTAAGTATCTTGTAAGACTCGTGTGATCCGAAGAGAAATTAGAAATCTGCCATTATACTATTTAAAGAACAACTCTTTAGCTAAATTTAGTAGAACATAGTTACCAGCATTTAATGACCCACACCATCTACTTCTCTACTTGAATTGACCTTTGAAAACCTATATTCCAATTGGAACTCTTCAAACTTTTGGCTGAACCTCAAATAATAATAAAAACTATCCTTAAAGTTTGACCTAATTGGAGAAAAACTTATCATAACTTAATTGGTTGAATATTTGTAACCTAAAACTCCACAAAAAAATGTAGAAAATTTAAATCCCGTTAGTCCCACCCCTCACGACTTTGTACTAAAAAAAATTGTAAAAAGAATTGTTGCATATAACAAATATTCAATCCCATTCATAAAAAAGTGTCATTTTGGCTAATAAAACAAAAAGTGTTGTTTTGGCTGATAAAAAATTCTTAAATAAGAACAATGTTTTGATATTTTCAAAACTAATGAGTAAATGTTTTTTTTCAAAATTATCCTTATACATATTAATTCATTTAGTAAAGGTATCTATGATGTACCATTTTCCAATTTAAATTAATTATGAGTATATATGTGTGGTGACTCTGTCTAAAGCAGCTCATAACCCTGGTTCGTTGAAACATATTCCGCGATTCACCTCCTCAATAAAGCTCTAAAGGCGGGGAACTACTCACTAGGAGCTCTCAAGGATGAAATTCATCATTTTTTAATTAACACTACAAGAAAATTTCAGTTTACCGACATAAATGATTTTGTCACTAAATTTTACAATTACTTGCAGAATACCTACAGAATAAAATTATCATTTTTTCCCAAATTATACCCATAAATTATCTACAGTTTTTCAATTACCGACAGATTTTCTGTAGAGTATTTACCAACAATTTTAGATTCTGTAAGTAAATATTTTTACCTTCAATAATTTTACCTACACTTTATAATTTTCTCGATACTTAATCTCTAGGTAAACTGGAGTGAGTATCGACTATTGGGATACTACTACTTAAAGAACATAATTTTGTCATCAAACTAAATATTTACATAATGTCATATACATCATAAAAACCCATTTTTAGATGAAAAAAAATTAAAAGAAAAAAGCAAAAAAAAAGGGTCCCTCTTCAGTCTTCACGACTGGAACAGTGACAAGAAAACAAAACGGAGTTGATTTGGATGGAACAATGGCTCTACCCACTAACAAACACTCGAAAGCCATAACCAGCCAAACCCAAACCAGCGAGAAATTTCGAAATCGGCCATAAGATCCATGACTCTTTCCCTGAATACCAGGCAAAATGCCAAACAACACTCTAAATTAACTTCTCCTCTTTCTCCTCCATCTTCCCCCTCTTTAGTCCCTTTCTCCATCTCCACTCTGTCGTTTCTCTGATTAGTCACCTCACTCTCCCCAAAGCTTCTGTCGCTAACACGCAGTGGATGGTGTGGGGCGGGTACTGTGCATTAAATGCGGGCGTCCCGTTTTTAGCTTTGCTTTTTTCCTCTTCCCCAGGTTGGCTTTTTTTTTTTTAATTTCTTGTTTCCCACAAAAGCGCTTAGAAGTTAGAAGCCACAAGTTATATTTTACTGATTTTTGGTCTTTATTATGTCAGTCTGCAAATGGGTTTGATTGGGTTTAGTCACTTTTTCTTTGCTTTTTTTCTGGAATTCTTGCTCAGGCCCTCGTGTTGGGTTTCTTACATAGGACCACTGATTTATATGCAACATTCTTGAGTTTGGAGGTTTTTGTTTTTTTGATTGCTGGGTTTTAAGATTTTAAAGCTCTTTTAGCTCATTTCTAGATCTATTGCTCACATTGAGCAACTGGAAATATATTTTGATGTTGTCTAAAATGTAGATTGTCCATTTTAATATTTTGTGGGATTTTGAGCTTGTGATAATTATGTAACCTGAGATTATTCACTCTTTTGCCCAGAGTATTGGGTTTTTGTAGAAAATCGGTGATAGTTGAGAAAATTCAATTGCGACTGGATTTTGAAGGTGCAAAACATGGAGGAGAGAATGAAGAAATATAGGCAAGTTAGTCCTGAACGAGCTAAAGTATGGACAGAAAAATCGCCCAAATATCACTACAATCATCACTATAATCAACAGCATCAGCAAAATAATCAGAAAGTGCCGGTAGTTTACTATCTATGTAGGAATCGACAACTCGAGCATCCCCATTTCATGGAAGTTCCCCTTTCTTCCCCTGATGGCCTTTACTTGAGAGGTAACAAAAGGGCAGTTCAATTGTATGTATTTAATAAGTATGAATAATTTGGTTTTGGGACGTTCTTGAATTTGGCATATTTGTGTTTGTTTTGAAGATGTGATTGAAAGGCTTAATGTTTTGAGAGGCAGAGGCATGGCTTCGATGTATTCTTGGTCTTGCAAAAGGTGAAACTTGGGATTTTTTTTGTATTTTTGGCTGTTTTAGTAGATGTCATATATTTTGAGGTTAATTTGTGGATGCAGGAGTTATAAGAATGGGTTTGTATGGCATGATCTTTGCAATGATGATTTAATCCTTCCAGCTCATGGGAATGAATATGTTCTCAAGGGTTCAGAGCTTTTTGATGATTCCAATTCTGGTAATTTGATTTCTATGCTGTTTGAGTGTTTTCTGATTTTATCTTACTCTTGTGAGCATGTGTGAGAAAGAGTTGGAGACAGTTCTGATTGAATTCATTGGGTAAAATTGTTTATTATTTTTCAAAAATTGTGTGAGAAGTTGGCACTCAACCATGGCAAGAGGCTGTTAGCTGAGGCCTTGTAATTTTTTATGTGCTAAGCTATAAAATTGTGAAACAGAATTTATTTGAAAATGTTCTATAACTGGTGGGTAATGTGAAATGTCTTTTCCAAACCTTTTTCATCCATGCTGAATTAAGGGAAAAGCAAACAATGCCTGTTTGATTTAAGGAAAAAAGTAGATAGCAAATAAATAAAAGAAAATTCAAAATTATCTTCGCTGCTGTAACGTCTACACTCCACGCATAGATTGATTTCCGAAAATCGACACTTGTTTTCTAGGTAACTTTAGTCCTGCCGAAACTCTCACATTACAGAATCAAAAAGCACTTCCAGAACCACCATCTTCTAGAAGCCATGATGAATCTTCATCTTCATCTAGCTTGAACGGCAGAACAACAAAAACTTCTCAGGACGACGAATTATCTCCTCCCGATCAGCGTCCTTGCTCATCAGCCGTCTCTCCAGAGTTCAGCACCGGTAAAAATTCCTCTTGGAATGGTTCTTTGAGCCTGACAGAGTATAAAGTCTACAAAAATGACGGTCTTTCAGATGCTTCCACTCAAACCGAGGAAAACACTAGCAGAGCTGTTAAAACCCGAGATACTTGTACAAGAGGCGTTTCAACTGATGATGGATTAATCGATCGTGAAAATAGTGGCGTTCGTTCAAACCAAGTAGCTCAGGTAAAAGACACTCCAGAGATTTGCAGAGACTTTGTTTCACCACCCCCGTCTACTTCTAGTGCTTCTTCGTCAAGTGGTAGGACAGATACCTTAGAATCTCTCATTAGAGCCGATGCTAAGAAGCTCAACAGCTTTAGGATTCTCGAAGAGGAGGAATTTCGAATGCCATCCAATTCTAAACTAAAGGCTTCGAATATGATAATGCAATTAATCTCTTGTGGTTCAATATCTGTGAAAGATCATAGCTTCGGTCTCATTCCAACTTACAAGCCAAGGTTTTCACACTCCAAGTTTCCGTCGCCGTTGTTCTCAACATCATTAATGTTGGGAGAGCTTGATTGCCTTGCAGAGAACCCTCGTCTAATGGGTATGACATTGGAAGACAAAGAGTACTTTAGTGGGAGCTTGGTTGAAACGAAAATGCTCAAGGAAGGTGTACCCAATCTAAAACGATCTTCTTCGTTCAATGCTGATAGGTCAGTCGATTCACTTAACCTTAGTTGACATTTTATTTCTAAAAATATAACATCTGCGAGTGGAGAATCTTTGTGACTGAACTATGTGAATTCATATTTGATATTCCTACTGCTAGATGTTGTTCCACTATTCCTTTTGTCCTAATTCAAGTTTGTAAATTATTTCCACATGTTAGTGCATGCCCATGTCATGATTTGATTCTTCATCATCTAGATGTATGAGTTTGCTTTTGTCATAACTTGGCTAAATTACAAAAGCTACCCCTGAAGTTCTTAATTACAAAAAGACTCCAGCTATCTTTTTTAAATTGCAAATACCACCTTGAAGTATTAAAAACACCCCCGTGATGTTTGTATTTACTTAACAAAATACTCCCCTCCTCAGGGTGCAATATGTAAAATAGAAACGATGTCAAGGGGGTAGTTGTAATTTTGAAAGATGGTATTTTTTTGTTTTAAATTAGACAAAACCGTAAGGGTATTTTTTGTAATTAACCCTAATCTTTAAGAGATGAGATCCTTGAGTTCCACCCTCAGGGTCAGGGTGAAAGCTCTTGAAGCACTTGGTTAGATTTAGAACCACATACGTCCTATACGTATTGGTTTTGGCCTTGGTTATAATTAATAGTTGATGTACATTGAATCAGTCGAGCATTTCGATTTTCCTTGTTCTATTTGTCTCGTATCAAACAAAAAAAAAATCATATAATTGGGGGTGAACTCTCTTTTGTGAATGCTGCTTAGTTTTTACAAAGTAGATAACACCCACCAACTTTTGAATGTTTTCTTTCTCTTCATATTAAGACAAATAAAATCCTTTGGCTGTACAGAAGAACTGAGAATTTTGATTCTACTGAAGACAAGGAAGAGAGCAGTTCCACACGAACAAAGTGCATCCCTCGATCAATTAAGGCGTCTCTCAGTAAGCAGCCAAGATGTGAATCAATGAGATCCCCACTTTCCGATGGACCTAGAATCTCAGCCGATAGATCGGAAAGTTCACGAACAACTACACCTGGCACATCCAACGGTGGGAGCAAGAGAATGACTGAACCTCTCCCGGCGACAAAACAATCCAGCAATAACGAAAATGTGATCAAAATTGAAGAAAGTTAAATTCCGACTCTTCTCAATCTTTTAATCAACTAATTAACTAGTTTACGTTACTTTTCATATTCATGTTGGTTGAGTTTCTTCGTTTTTGTTTTGTTTAACAGGCTTGCTTCAGGAGCTCGGGTTATAATACAATCGAAAGTGTCTTATGACGGCGAGGGTAATTAACTCCTAGAAGGACATGTTTGGTATTAGGTAAATGGAAGAATATCAATTTCTGAATGAATTCAGATTTACTGAAGGAAACAAGTGAAATGAGATTTTGGAATTGTGGTTATCACTGGGTTTGAGGTGATTTTGCTGTCTAATGCAAGCTTTTTTGGTTTTCCACTTATATTTGAGCAAAAATTCTGCTAAATATCAACTATTGGTGTCATTCTTGGTGGTAAAAAGAGTCAACATGACATTCCTAAGGGCATTTAGCATATACTTTTGTAAGGAATGTCATAGTTACTATAGAATGATGGTGATAGAAAAGTTCAATCCAGCTTGTTATTTATTTATTATGTATCCTAGATTTCTATTTTTGGACTCTCTTTGACAGCACAATTAACAAGATTAGTACCAAGCCGCCCAAGTGGGCATGCACCCAACTGAGTGCATCACCGTGAACCCTCATATTAGAGCTGACAATGGGCTGGGCCGGATGGAATTTTGCAAAATTTTGGGCCGGTTTGGGCCATGAATATTGCCCGGCCCAGCCCAACCCATACACACACTTTATGGAGAAAAAATTGGACTAGCCCCGCCCGTCGGGCCGGGTCAAATAGGCCCCAAACTTTACAGGCCTAATAAAGTACAACACAGCCCGATCCAAACCTCGAGCTGGTTGGGGTTGCCCGTGAGCCGGGCTTGATTTTGCTAGCTCTATCTCATATACACATGAGTATGTGCGTGTCCACTTGGATGGCATGGAATGAACCCACACATACACACGAACACCCATATGCTGATCTAACGGTGATTTAACTGGTACGTGTCAGTTGGGTACATGCACACTTGGGTGGCATGGAATGAACCCACACATACACACGAACACCCATATGTTGATCTAACGGTGATTTAACTGGTACGTGTCAGTTGGGTACATGCACACTTGGGTGGCATGGAATTGACCAATAGTAAATCTAGAGATTAGTGTAACAACTGGTAATTTATTGTATCATATTGCGGTTGAGAATGTCAAGATAATTGCAGGTGTTGGGGAATGCAAGGATTTGTTTGTTTGTGAGCATTAATTGCCTGAGGTAAAAAACGAAAAAAACAATTAAATTGGCAGACAACTTCGAATATCGAATTCAACAAAGTTTGAAGACTTGACTTTGCTCCAAGAAGCATAGGATACTGATGCCTTGGACTTATGTATGTTGACCAAATATTTAAAGTAATTTAAAGTCAAAGTAGCCTTTTTACTTTATTTCATATCATCATATGAGAGGAATAAGTGGGATCCAATCTTCAAATGCATAAAGATTTATCCAAAGATGTCTGTAAACCCTTTTGGTCTGTCTTGCAAGTTTTTTCTAACTTGAAAAAGTCAAATCTCAAATTTGCCCCCATTAGATTTTGTATTCCCACGACCAACTTAATCAATAATAATCAGTGTTTAAAATCAAAAGCGCTAGTCGACGCACAGATCAGATGGCTAGCTAAAGCTTAACTTGGGTGGGGTTAGGCGGGACTTGAACGGGTTGGCGGGGCCTAATTGGAAAAATAACGTAGGCGGACAAAGGGGTCAGCGCTGGCGAGACTAATCTGAGCTTGCGCTTTGAGTCTTTTAGAAGTGATAATAATAGCCGCAGTAGTGTTATTGGTTAAACTTTGGAGATTCATTCGGGTATTATAGGTAAAATTTTAATTTTAGTCTTATAACTATAGAGGTGACAAAATTGGTCTCCGGGAAAATCACATTTTGCCAAAAGAAAAAATGCAATTAGAATAAACAGGGCGTTTACGTGCCGACTGCCGGTGATGTAACATTTTGTTTTGCAGAATAATCAATTTATTCGCATTTTTTTTTAAAAAAAAAAAGTAAATTGCGCGATTTTTTTCCGCATAAAGTAAGAAGAGCAATATATGAAGCAAAAACCAAGGCATATGAAGATTTCTATAAGAAACTAGATACTAAAGAAGGAGAGAAAGATATATATGAAATAGCAAAATTTAGAGAAAAACAAACAAGAGATCTAACCCAAATTAAATGCATAAAAGATGAAAATGAAAACATTTTAGTGAAAGACGAGGACATAAAAGATCGATGGAAGAGGTATTTCAATAATCTTTTTAATGAACCGAAGAGGAATGAAGTCACATTAGGGGAACTAGCCAACTGAATCGAATAGAAACCGTACCTTTTATCGTATAATTCAACTTCATGAAATGAAAAAGCACTAAACAAAATGAAAATCGCAAAGCGGTTGGCCCAGATGATATACCAATTGAAGCGTGGAAATGTTTAGGTGGAGTTGGAATTACATGGCTTACTAAATTATTTAATGTTATTCTAAAAACTAAGAAAATGCGATGAATGGAGAAAAAGTATATTGATACCTATATATAAAAACAAAGGGATATACAAAATTGTGCAAATTACGGGAATTAAATTAATAAGTCATACAATGAAACTGGGAAAGAGTTATAGAAACAAGAATAAGAAATGAAACTAGTATATTAGATAATCAATTTGGCTTCATGCCGGAAGATCCACAATTGAAGCTATACACTTAATTAGACGATTATGTGAACAATATAATGAGAGAAAACAAGATTTACATATGATTTTTATTGATCTTGAAAAGGCATACGATAAGAGTCAACCGTGATATGATGTGGCGCGTATTGGAAAAAAGAGGAATAAAAATAAGCCTACATAGATGCCATAAAAGATATGTATGATGGTATAACAACACGACAGACACCAAATGGAATATCTAGTGAATTCCCAACACTATAGGTTTGCATCGGGATCCGCTTCTAAGCCCGCACCTTTTATCCTAATAATTGATGAAATCACTAAACACTTACAAAAATCCATCCCCGAGTGTATGTTATTTGCGGACGATATAGTCTTAATTGATGAAACAAGGAAGGAGTAAATGCAAAATTGGAAGTTTGGAGAGAAGCACTTAATCAAAAGGTTTTACTATAAGTAGGCTAAAAAGAATACATGGAATGCCACTTTAGTAAAAACAACAGAACAATGAGACGAAAGTTAAAATTGATGGACATGAAGTGAGTATAACAAAGAGTTTTAAATACTTAGGATCTATAATTGAAGAGAACGGAGAAATCAATAAAGATGTCACACATAGGATCCAAAGCGGGTTGGAATAAATGGAGGAGTGCATCTTCTATCCTTTGTGACCGTAAAATACCATTAAAATTGAAAGGAAAATTTTATAAAACGGCCATAAGGCCCGCAATGCTTTATGGAGCGAGTAATGTTGGGCGACTAAATATGAACACGAACAAAAAATGAGGGTAGCGAGAGATGAGAATGCTAAGATGGATGTGCGGACACACTAGATTAGATAGAATAAGAAATGAACACATTAGAAACAAAGTGGGAGTAGCACCAATAGACGAGAAAATTAGAGAAACACGATTAAGATGGTTTGGACATGTTTATAGGAGACCTTTAGATGCACCTGTGCGACGTTTAGAAGGTAGAGAATCACTCACACAAATCAAAAGAGGAAGAGGTAGGCCTAAAAAGACTTGGAAAGAAGCTATTAAACATGACATGTTATACCTAGAAATAAACGAAAATATGGCTTATGACCGTAAACGATGGCGCGATATGATCCGTATAGCCGACCCCACGTAGTGGGATTAAGGCTTAGTTTTTTGTTGTTGTTGTTGTTATTATATGGAGTTTTTCAATCGCCCGAGTCTTGATGATAATTAATGTACTGCATTCGATTCATTTGAAAATTTTACAATTATTTTTAATAGTAAAGATTCGCAATCCAAGTGGAGGATTTCATTTTTGTAGCAAGATTGAAGGTAATTGCAACATCTTTGTGTTACTTTGGTTGTCATAAAGTTGGGGACAAGTTCATTAAAAGTGGAAAAGTTTGGAATATTATCTTTTTTTTTTGAAATCAAAGTTTGGAATATTATCAAAAGTTAAAGTAGGTTAACATTTAGATTTAGTGTAGGGGTCTCAAGTTTTTGAATTAAAGCATAAGAGGACAGTTCTGTAAAAAAACTCCACTATACATTTGCACAATAGCAACTCTACAACTTAAAAGTGCCTTTCAAATCAGATTCTCTCTTTGTGTGAGAGATAGAGACATTAAAAAGGAGCGGTGACAATTCAAATCATCAGGCTATGTTTGTGTCTAGCCTTGGGCCAGTTTTGAATTTTTTTTAAAACACATTAAAATTAAATAAAATTTAAAATAATTATATTTTAAGACAAAATGATAACTTCGAGTCAAATTTGTGTTAGTCGTGTTCGTGTTTCTTTTAATAACTTCATGTCGGATTCGTGTCGTGTCAAATATTGTACTCTATTTAAAAGAGTAACCATTAGTGCTTCATCTTCTATTTTAACGGTATACATACATGCCACATATAGATTATGACGTCATATTTGTACACATGGCATTTTCACATTTCACGGGAGCATACAATGAAACATTAAATGGAGTAGATGATCTCAAATTCTCAATTGCTAGGAGTAACACTTGTTGAGATATGTCACTTGTGAGTTGTCCCACATGGATTGATTAAGGGAAGAGAGTCCACTTTATAAGCCAAGTGAGCTACTCCTCCTATCACCAATTGGTTTTAGGATGGAACCTCACTTGGTGGACTTGTGCTCTCTTTCCCATATTGTGTACGCTTCATGTGTGGGACCGTACCAAGTCCTCCCGAATTTAACATGGTATTAGAGGGGGCCCCATAGCTCGGCCCAAGTGGGTCGTATCACATGATGTGATTGAGCATGGTGGATCCTGTGATGATAATTAAATGATTAATGAATTGACGAAGGACTCACAAGTGAGTGGGTGTGTTGAGATATGTCACTTGTGAGTTGTCCCACATGAATTTGAATTGGTTTTAGGATGGAACCTCACTTGGTGGGCTTGTGCTCTCTTTCCCATATTGTGTACGCTTCATGTGTGGGACCATACCAAGTCCTCCCGAATTTAACATGGTATTAGAGGGGGGCCCATAGCTCGGCCCAAGTGGGTCGTATCACATGATGTGATTGAGCATGGTGGATCCTGTGATGATAATTAAATGATTAATGAATTGACGAAGGACTCACAAGTGAGTGGGCGTGTTGAAATATGTCACTTGTGAGTTGTCCCACATGGATTGATTAAGGGAAGAAAATCCACTTTATAAGCCAAGTGAGCTACTCCTCATATCACCAATTGGTTTTAGGATGAAACTTCACTAGGTAGCCTTGAACTCTTTTTCCCATATTGGGTGCGCTTCATGTGTATGACCGTACGAAGTCCCCCCGAATTTAACATAACAATAGAATAACTATTGTTAAATTCGGGGGACTTCGTACGGTCCTATACACAAGAAGCGAATCCAATACGAGGGGAGAGCGTAGAACCCAAGCCAACGTTGGGCCCACCATTTGGCGAGGTAAATGGGCTTCATTATGCGTCAACCGTTCGGCCGGTTTGAGTCCTGGATCAGATATTCGAGTTGTTGGGTTATTGGCCCATTTTCATGATTATCCAAATTAGTAATTACCTACCTATATTACGTCATACTTTGCTCTCCAATTCAACATTTAATTTTAAATGAGTCCTGTAGTTACAAATGACTAATTTGAGTTCTGGTTAGGTCAAAACAATGAGACAATTTCGAGTGAATTTATTAGTGAAATAAGCATATGTAATAACTAGTAAGTAGTCCTGTGAATTGTACAAAAGTCATAGTGGGAATTATAAGCTATTCAAAGTATTTTATAAAATGTTTAATAATTTGTAAAGTGTTTTAAACCTTTTGATACAATTTTAAAATAAGAATTTACAAGCTCTTAAAATAAAATCTTAGCACCTTACAAGAACCTTAAATTTTTTGAAAATGCACTAGCATATTTTTTAAGTACCAACCCCTATTTTTTATATCATATAAACTATGAGAGTTACACTGCTACATATTTTATAAGCTCTATCAACTTTTCAATTTTAATAAAAACAAAAACAAAAATTTCAAATCTCATATATCTTATCAACTACAAGAATAAAAAATTTAAGAGAAAATAACACAAATGCCCACCTATTTCTGACTGATATCTGTAAAATACTAAAATTTTACCAAAATTACCTAACAATATGTTGACCGCATTCTAATACTGACAAATACGCTCAAACCCAACACATTACCAAACAATACGCTGCATATAAAAACAACCACCAAAAAACCAAAAAATAGAGCACCAATTAGAGATCTGAAACGCAGCAGCCATAACAAGTGCGCAAACACTGTGCGAAGGAGAAGAACAAGGAGAACACATCTTTTCGAGCACAAAGGAAGAAGAATCGGACTGCATATCAGGAAAAGAGAAAAAAAACATACATGAACAAAAAAATAACAAATAGAAGAAGAAAACAGGACACTGTTTCATATTTGTTTCAATTATTTCTTTCATGTTTCAAAGAAACAATAAAGAAACAACAAAGAAACAATAACTAAACAAAAAATAAACAATACATCTTATATGAAAAATTTGAAAAATAATAAAAACAACAGATCAACAACATATAAACACAACAGAAACAACACTGAAACACAACAGCAACAACACAAAAATAAAAAAAAATACATAGAAACAATAAATAACAAAATAATTCCAGTAATATAAACGAAAAAACACCATACATCAACAGCATCAACACCTCTAAATCCAATAGCTTCTTTTTGGATGATTTTCCCTTAAAACTTATTTTTCATCAACATCGACAAGTTTCATCTTTCGTTTTTAGAAGATGAAGAAACTAGGACTTCAGATTTTGAATAAGAAGTTACAGGAATCAAAGAGAAAACATACCATCAATGGCGAACATGCAAAGGAAAACTCAAACGTCGAGAGGAAAGAGAGAGAGGAAGTGACAGATTAGATAAGAAAGAGCTACAACGTAAATGAGGGAAAAAATTTAAAAAAAAAGAGTACAAAAAGTAACAAAAAGGTAGAAATGTGATATGTTAGTAAAATCGAGATTTGTGCCAAATAGAGGGTATTTTGTGTAATTTACCCAAAATTTAAAGAAGCATAGCCCAACACCCCCCGTCTATCCCAACTTAGATATGGGCTCAAAAACTGACATATTAATAATGTTAAATCGTCATAAATTAGGCCTCGAAGACAATGCAAACACAACTGAGAAAATACAAACTTTTCACCGTGGGCTGTGGGTCTCTCTCTCTCTCTCTCTCTCTCTCTCTCTCTCTCTCTCTCTCTGTTCTCAAACGATAGACAATGAAAGTGTTTGCAAAAACTTCTGTTATTAGAAGAAGTGATTTATTATATTAGAAGTAGAAGTAGTTGAGAATCAGAAGTTGGTGGTGTTTGAAAATAGAATTAAAAGTTGAAAATGAGAAGTTGAGAATGTTTGGTGAAAAAAGTAGTAAAAGTACTTATTTATTTGTAAAATTCAAACTAAAAGCAAAAACAGAATCTAAAGCACCACTATCCCTGCTTTGAGATTCTGATTAAATAAAACAGAATTAGAAGCAGAAATTGGTATATGCAAACACTAAAAACTACTTTTTTTTAAACAAAAAAACTGAAAAACACTTATTTTTAGCGTTTGCAAGCACTCCCAATATCAAACCCACAAAGGATAAACACATACCAAAGAGAAAAAACACACGAGTTGACAAAAGGTACAAAGAGAAATTTTGTTTTAAGTAAAAAAACTTAAAATTTCATAAAATGACCAGCAGTTTCAAATTTCCGACAAATTCTTCAGCCTTTCTTCGTTATGTTTGAATCCAACTTAATCTCGCATCAATCTTTTATGGCAGGTCATGTGAAACAACCTTTATGGTAGATTAACCATCAAATTGGCCAAATCGGTTAGATCTACTGTTAAAATAACTAAATTTGTTGCCGAAATGGTCAGATCTTAAAAGAAAAAAAAAAGAAGTTAAACCAAACCATTAACCACTCTCATGAAGGAGGCTGAAGTCTCAGGGAAAAACAAAGTCTCAGGGAAAAACAAACGAAGCCAAGGAAAACAATTTAGGTGATTTTCCATCTTCACTTACTTTTGTTATTAAAATTGTGCTTTTATCATTTTTTTTGCCTTTTAAAGGGTGCTTTAATAGTTTTATTGTTCATATGCCTTGTTGTTTAGGGAATTTCTATACTCCCATTATTATCTTGTGAAACAAGAAAACTGATAGTATTACCCCGAGGCATAGCTCAACTGGTAAATTATATGAGTGTCGTGTTGTCTGGTTACTGGCACCTGCAACGTGGAGGTTCGAATCCCCATGGGGTGGAGGATAATTTTTTGTGTGGTGACTCAGTCTATGGCAGCTTAGGAACATGACTTATTGATGCACATCCCTCGATTCACCTCCTCCACAAAATTTTAGGGCAATGATAGTGAGAGCACTCAGGGATGAGGTTCATCCTTTAAGAAAACTGATAGCATTAAGATTGCAATCATTTTATTTGGAAAATGTGATGGTGAATGACAGATTTATGTGTAGAAATTTTCATCTAGAATTATCAATTATGTATGTAATCAAATAAGAAACAAATTATTGTAATATTATAATGGAGGGGGCAGTATCTCAGAAGTACTATTATTCTTGAGTGGTTAATTATTGTACTTTCGACGTGGAAACATTGAAACAAATTCAAAACCATGGGCCAACATCCTTTCTTGCACTGCCAGTGCCGACCTACAGACTTAATTTATTACCATCTATTTTGTACCTTTTTTTTTGACAAGAAAAAAATATAAATACTTAGTAGACCTTCATAATTCAACATTGTTAGGACTTGTATGGTTATGTTTCCATGGACCATTTCTATTTCTAGTGTTGAAAAATGAATTTTGAGGATTTATTGGTTTTCGTGTGAAAATTGAAAATATGTTTGGATGAGTGAATGAAAATGAGTTTTATATAGGTTTGGAAATGAGATTGTGTTTGATTAAGTAGTTTTGAAGTATTATTTTATGTATATAATAATTTAAAAAATTGATAATGGTTGAATATTTTAATTGGATATATAATATTTTTTTTTTTGACAGCTGGATATATAATATTATATTTGTAAGATTGTAGAGTAGTAGGTCCCATTAAGTAGAAATAATTAAATAAATAATAATATTTTAAGTGGATGAGTTGGTAATAGTGGGTCCCATATGTATAATTTGATAAAAAGATAAGAATAGTGATTGATGAGTGATGTATGATAGTGTATATGATTGAGAATTGGAATTTTAGGTTTGAGATGTAGTTTTATGTGAAAAATGGAATGTGAAAGTGATGATTTTCATTGAAAAATTTATAAACAAACATGATATCAGTTTTATGAATAGTTGAAAATTGAAAATAGGTGGTTGGAAACATAAACAAACAACGCCTTAGACTCTATGTATGTGACAACAATTGTTCTAGTCAATGAAAATACAAGAAATGGGTTTGCAATTGCACGAGTTATAAACTCACAAGGTAAAATTAAAAATTAATATTTGCACTGCTGTAAAAATTAGAATTCTTAATTATTATACTATATTGATCATCATTTACCATCCTTTTATTGATTGCAACACGTACAACACAATTTTTACTGCATTACTGTCGTAATTAGTCTCAATGATGCCTGATTTAAGACTATTTTACTACTATAGATGCAAACAAATTGAATAGAGCCTAACATGTGATTGTTAAAACTTATTTACCAAGTTTCAAAAATTACGCTTAAATTAATGTTTATTAATTGAATGAGCGAACTTTAGTCGAATAATACATTAATTGAAATCAAGTAGTTTGATATATTTTCACACATATTTTATTCGAGTCGAGCTCGAGCCAGACTTGACAGCTTAATATGTCCAACCTTGACTTGTTATATATGCTATCAAATCTAGCTCAATACAAGTATTTTACGATGAATCTAAATTGAGTAATTAATTTAGTTTGTTTCTCACCCTATTTACTATATTATTGCAATCAAATTTGCAATAAAATTCTCACTTTTGCCATTAAGAAATATATATTTTATTCTTCGTGATTATCAATTGTGAAATCCAATAGCAGAAATGTTCTTCAACAAATATAAAATACTTCAAAATTAAATATGAAAATCATTATCAAAAAGGTTGGGCACGCCATCAGTACACTCCACATGGTATGATAAGAGTATTAATGGAACATTTCAAAGTAGCCCTACATTATCCACAACAATATAAATATGATCCAAATTATACACTTGTCTCAAATTGATCATAACATAAAATTAAATGAAGTATAACAGGGCTTAGGAAAGAGTTTTTGAAAATTCCCTTTTTAATTCGTTTGTATATGATGTCATATTTAGAATTTTCTGCCTCAATCATCTGTTTATTAAACAATAATATCCATTTACATCATAATTGCCAAATGTATAGCTCCAGAGTAATCAAAAAAGGGACATCTCCAAGTCTCTTTCACGTTTCAAAATGATGGCAACTTTTTTAAAACCACTTAATCATTCAGATTTTGATATAGTAATTAATTATTTTTTTATATAGCAAATGTCTCAATCGCATACCGTGACACGTTGAATAAACAAAAAAGAGAGAGGAAAAGTTGACAGGTTCATACTTATCTTTGTGGCTTTGCCTTGATAATTTCAAATGCTCAACGTGTGAAATTTTAATCAATAAGCAAACAAACAAATTTGATGTGATGTCAAAATTATCTCCCATTTTTGAGATTTGTCATAACCTAGTGATTAAAGTAAGGGATGGATACACACAAAATCGTATTCTTTAATTAGAACTGGCAAAATTGACCCAATTCAGATATAGAATTGGATTAGACATGAAGTTTAGAGATCGAAAAAATATCGGACATATTTTGGCCGAATCAAATTACCCAAACCCGAATGATCTGATGGAAATCATGTATAAATATTACCAATGGACTACACAAAATGACATCCAGACAAAATTTCGACCCAGTCCAATTTTTTCACTTTGGCCTATGGGCTCGGCCGGATAGTAATTGCTACGTCTACCATTGATACATGATACATGAAACCAAGCGGGGAAATTCCCTATCATTGGAAAGCGATTTCAAGATGTCATTTGGAACAAGTTCTCGGATTCATTTATAACTCTAGTAACAAATCTCAAAATTCAAGATTTTAATATTATAATGTTCGAATTCAATCTGATATATAAATATTTATTTTCTAGTTCTATCATATATGATAGTTGTAGTTTGGTTATTGATTACAATTTATATCTTATTACATAATGTACACAAATTTATTAATTAATTGATATATGATACATACATTTGATTAATTTACTTAAAAAATCCATATATTTGGTATAATGACCATTGAAGTATCAGGGTTTTTTTAAAAGTCGTTTGATATAATTTTGCATCCGTATACATATATATATACATCATATATATTATAATATGTCTAGCGAAGATATTATCAGAAATTAAACTAGTCAATTTGTGTGTAAATGTTGAAAATGAAATAAAATAAACGAAGTGGCTTATTTACTAGGAAAAAAAAGGGCACTTTTTTTTTTTCTTAAGTAGACATAAAACATAGGCCGTTTAAAACCCATAATACATTTAAACATAATTAATAAAAACACAAAAGGGATAATTAATAACAAAACTAAATAAAAACCCCTCTTCACCCAAATTATTACATTAAAAAACAACCAAAAACCGCCGTGGTCCCCTCAGTAGTCACCGCCGGGCAACGCCTCGTGGGAGTGGCTGATGAAGAACACCTCATACACAATTCCAGCGAGCCCACCTCCGACAAGAGGCCCGGCCCAGTATATCCAATGGTGGGTCCATGTGAAGCTGACCAAAGCGGGCCCAAATGACACAGCAGGGTTCATCGAAGCGCCGGTGAACGCGCCGCCGGCGAGAATGTTGGCTCCGACGATGAAACCAATTGCAATGGGGGCGATGATGCCTACCTCACCCTTCTTCGGGTCCACGGCGGTGGCGTAAACGGTGTAAACAAGCCCAAAAGTCATCACGATCTCAAATACGAACGCGCTCCATACTGAAACTCCGGACAGGGCAAATGCCGGTGTTTCCTGAGTAGCAAAAAAATTTGATACTCGTGTCAAACTAAGGTACAATCTCGTAAAAAAAAGTGATTCTTAGTTTTTGACAGGAAAAAACCGGTTTTTAGTATTTCAAATTCCAATTCTATTCCAATTCTATATAATTTAAGAAGTATTTATTAATATTTTAAGAAAAAAGTGATTGTCGACTTTTCAATGAAAAAAATAGTTTTAGTATTTTCAAATACTGATTTCTGTTTCAAATTCCACACAATTGAATCAGAATCTAAAAATAAATTTCTGATTTTGATTTTGTTCTTAAATATATAAACATTTTCATTTTATTTATCAAATAATTTATATTAAATCAATAATTTTGCAACTTTTATTTGAATAAATGATCAACTTCTAATTTTCAACTATTTTCCCTTCCAATATAATAATTCACTTTTTAAAGTTTTTGCAAACACTCCCTTAATCACGACCTAAAAAGGAAGAAAATGTATGTTTTAGGTTTCCAAATCTACTTCTGATTTGATTTTTACACATAATTAAATTGAACATTTTTTAAATTTATTCACCAAACAATTCTTTTTTAACTTATTCAATTTTTTGTTTTCGAACTTTCAACCAGGGCGGAAACAGGGGAACAAGGGGGAAGGTTTTCCAAAATTTCTTTTCCACCATAAAGATTTTACAAATTATTATTTTGCAAATATTGTCTAAATTTGAAAATAGTTTTTTTAGCTCATAAATTTTTTAAATAATCAAACTTACCAAGCCACCGGTGGTAAAGACAAGAAGAAGACAAGCAACAACAGAGCCAAGCAACTGAGCGATGATGTACAGAATACCACGGAACAGAGTGATGTTACCGCCCACGAACAGCCCGAAAGTGACGGCCGGGTTGACGTGGCCGCCGGAAATGTTAGCACTGATTGCAACCGCCACGAACAGGCCGAGAGCATGGGCAATCGCCGCCGCGACGAGGCCGGAGGGAGAGTTGGGAGCATTTCCGGTCACCTTGTTGTAGGCCATGCCGGAGCCAGAGCCGGCGAAGACGAAGATGAGGGTGCTGATAAACTCAGCAACCGCCGCCTTCACGGCGCCGGGTTGCCGGAATTCATTGGTGTCTCCGATGGCGACGCGGCTGAGGGGGACGCTGAAGTACTCGTTCGGGCCCGGCATGGTTGGAAAATCAAGAGTGTGGATATAGAGTACTTTTAGGTGTAATTAAAAGTGTAATATATGAAGGATTTGTGTTGTATTTAAATTGAAAATTTTGTGTATGGTTGGGTTGGGGATTGTGGATTAGGAGTGTCAATTGTGTCGTGTTTCGTGTGCTGATACGGTATTATAGGTCTGACACGAACACGAACATGACCCGTTTAATTATTCGTGTCAAGATACACGACACAATACGATCTATTTATGACATAGGTAACCCAAACCCAAACACAAAAAAAAACTAAATAATTTAAAATCAACACGAAAAGAAATTTAAAAAAATGGAGAATTAAAAAGCTAAATTACAAATAAGAAATACATTAAATTATTAAAAAATTATTAATAAATGCATTTATAATTTTTTCACTATCATATAACCAACTAAAACATCACAAAATATTAAAATAACATGTGTAAAATTAAATGGTTAAGTTGGTCAATCGTGCAACACGCTGGTCGACCTGATCTAACCTATTTATTTTTCGTGTTAATCGTGTCCAACCTGATTTTGACCCAAACATGTTAAGGATTGTACCTGTACCTACTAAATTTGTGTTAGGTTCGTGTGGGTTATCGTGTCGTGTCATAAATTGACATCCCTATTGTGGATCACTCTCTATTCTATTGTATCCAATGAATGACACATGTATAAAAATTGAATGAATCTTCTATTTTAGAAGGGTGTTTTATCTCCAATTCTACCGCACGAATAATTGTAATATGTATAGGAATGAAATCTCATCCAGGGACTGGTGGAGCCGGTGGCCGGTGGGGGGTGGGATATTATTATTAGGTTCAAAAGAAAAATGTGGGGGGAATAGAATATGCGGCGAGGGAGGGGACCAACAATAATAATTGTACAGCTAAGCAGGCAGCTGAGAGGTGGTAATGGATTGACACGTGTATGTATGGGATAAGGGCCACGTCACGTGGTCTGTGTGATGTGACTTGGTTGACTGGAGGTGTCCATTGCTTATTTCTCTAGGTTCCCATTTCATTTTGGAGTAATCTAGAACTCGAGAGATTTAATTTATTAATCAAATTTAAAAAGGATAGCTAATTTTAGATGTGTTGATATTAATACCTTGAAATTTTAGTTGCTTAAAGTCACGCAAATTAAATTCGAAATAGATATTATTGTTTATTTAATTTTATCAATAATAATAAATCAGCTTTAGTCAAAGTTTGAACCTAAAATCTTGTGAAATTGCAATTCCAAGGCAAGTAGACTACCCTTGAGTCTGTGTATTTACATAGAGAATTTTAATTATTTTTTTATTAAAGTAATGAAAACATAATTTTTTTTAATAAAAAATACAATATGTTATTATTTTCAACAATTTACTACTGTTCACGCACACACATATGATGCACCTATTGGATTTATTTTTAAACTTTCTAACATGTAAGTTTTTTTTTTTCATTATAGACAAAGAAACACTAAACTAAATACAGTTTTATTTTAAAACCTATACTATCATCATCAACAGAGAAACATAATTAACGGAAAATATATTTTTATATGATCCCAAATTCTAGTAAAAGTATTTCAATAATGTAAATACAATGTAAGCCATAGGCGTAGTCGGGATTCTGGTCAAGACGGTCGAAATTCTTTCATTTTGACAGGACGAATGTCGGAATGATATTGGAAAAAAAATAGAAAAAAGAGACAAATATGAAGATGGTACCTTAAAACAATTCTTTGCGAATTTTCATAATCTCCAATTATGGTTTCTGTAGATGAACTTTTTAGATAAGTGACTTATTCAAAAACATATTGTAAATTAACCACCAAACAACTATTATTATTATGGAATATACTTATATACAAAAAATCATTCGAAAAATACTTTCAAAAAACTATTCATTTTCAAGTTTGGAACATATATCTATGTACATAATAATAAGACAATCATTTATCCACTAATAGATCTTAACTCAATTAGGTAATTCTTAATCTTTTGAGCCAAATACACACTAGATTAAAATTTATACATTTATGACAATTGCATAATTTCTCTGGGTTGTTGTAGTTTACTCATTACTGTTTACCACATAAAAGTTGCTAAATAATATTTAGTTAATTATTTTTATTTTTTATAGATAATTGCAATAGAATTATGAATAGAGTCAATATTAGCAAAATCCAAAAATAAGGTGGTATATTTCGGTTCTGATGCCATTTTGTCAACGAATCATCTAATATTACGAACCACTCCCTTTTTTCCTTAAAAAAAAAAACCACCCTGGGCTTTTTCATTTTTTTATTGGATGGTGGAATTCAAATACATCCAAATTCACTTTTCCTTGATTGCAGGGCCGTCGGTGGGAAAAAGTGCAATAAATTTACCCAACCTTTCTGGACATAATACAAATTGGTACACGATTACTTTAAATTTTGGCTAAATTAACCCTAATTAGGTGATTTTATTCGATAACATTATGCCTTTGTGTTAATAATACCAAGTATCCAATTTATCATTTATTGAAGTAGGAAATGATGAGCTTACCCTTATCATATTATTCATATGTAATATGATGGCAATTCTATTTTGTATAATATAAATTATTAAATGAATTAAGATATGAGCTAAATATGATAAATGTCATGAGTTTATAAGATGAACAACATCTCCATTAGTATGGGGTATTTCGAGTTAATGTCCAAAAATAAAACCACGAGGCTTAAGCCCAAACTGGATAATATGACTCAAATGTGGAGATGAGTTGTGTCGGTCGGCTCACAATAAGTGATATCAGAGCTATGGATAACAGTGAAGTATCAAATGGACTTTATTGGACATACGACCTTGGACTGTGCTAATGTTACTTATATCACACATATTTGGGAGAATGTAAAACTTATATTATTGATAACCAAGTGAGGTATTTATACACAAGAAGAAATGCTCTGTAGCTAACTAACTGAATATTGTTGCTAACTAACTTTACAAACTAACTAACTGAATACTAACTGAATTTTGTAACTAACACAAACAGAAAATGTAACCAACTTATTAACTAATACATCAGATAGAATTATTATCTCCAATACGCTCCCCAAGAACCGAACTAGGACTCCCCAATGACGACTGTGACAAAGGACACGAAATCACAGCGGAGAAAGAGAGTTTTGTAAACACATCGGCAACTTGATCTTCACTTGGAACAAAACGCACATCTATCTCATTTGAATGCACCTTCTCCAGGACAAAATGAATGTCAATTTCAATATGCTTCGTTCTAGAGTGAAAAACTGGATTTTTAGCCAAAGAAGTTGCACCAACATTATCTGACCACAAGATAGAAGGTGATGCAAGAGTAATGCCAAGTTCACAAAATAATGACTTGACCCAAATTAGATCTGTAGTAGCAGTAGCAAGGGCTCTATACTAAGACTCAGTAGTGCTGCGAGCCACTACATTCTGTTTCTTTGATCCCCACACAATAGGATTTTTGTCAAGTAATATGCAAAAACCACTAGTGGATCTCCGGTCATCCAAAGAGCTTGCATACTCCGCATCAGAAAATCCAACAAGAGTAAATCTACTGACAGTAGTGAAGTGAATTCCAGAAGAAATAGAACCTTTAAGATACCTCAGCACCCTTTTACATGCCATCCAATGATTCTCAGTAGGGGAGTGCAAGAACTGACTGAGTTTATTTACAGCAAAAACAATATATGGCCTTGTTAAAGTAAGGTATTGTAGAGCACCAACTGTACTTCGAAAAACTGTAGCATCTGAAAGTAATGGACTATCATCAAGTTTGAGCTTAATGCTGGCACAACAAGGAGTGGAAATGGCATTGCAATCAGTCATGGAGGTTTTCTTAAGCAGATCAGTGATATACTTTTCTTGATTAAGAAAAATACCATTAGAAGTTCTATGAGCTTGTAGACCAAGGAAATAACTGACAACTCCAAGATTTTTGAGAGAGAATTTTTCATCCATATCTGTAACAATCTTCTGGATAAGAACTGAGTCACTACCTGTGATGAGGATATCATCAACATATACAAGAATCAAGATAAGAGTGGAACCATTTTTGTAAATGAATAAGGAACTGTCAGAAGTGGAATCCTTGAAACCAAGTGTCAACAAGAAGCCTTTAAGCTTATCATACCAGGCTTTGGGAGCCTGTTTCAACCCATACAAGGCCTTAGTGAGTTTACAAACATGATTGGGCCGTGTCATGTCCTCATACCCTTCAGGTTGAGTCATAAAAACTAAATGATGCAAGTCCCCATTGAGAAAGGCATTGTTTACATCCACCTGCTGAATAGACCAACCAAATGTAACAGCCAATGTAAACATAATGCGAATAGTGACAGGTTTGACAACAGGGCTAAATGTCTCAAAATAGTTGACCCCTGCTGACTGTTGAAAGCCCTTGGCAACTAGTCTTGCCTTGTATTTATCCAAACTACCATCAGCCTTATACTTTACCCTAAATACCCATTTGTGATCAACTATAGACATGGAATCCTCATAAGGCACCAACTCCCAAGATCGATTTACGAGAAGAAGGCAAAGACAAACTCATCATCCATTGCAGACTTCCATTTTGGATCAGAGAGGGCTTGTTGTATAGTATGAGGCTCTAAGGAAGAAGAGACAGAAGAAGTATAGGCTTTGGGTTTGAAAATACCAGCTCTAGACCTGGTAATCATAGAATGAGAGGATGAAGTAGGAGGGATAGGAGGAGGAAGAGGAATAGGTGAGGGATGAAGAGGTATAGGTGCTGGTGAAATAGATGTAGAGGAGGAGGACTCAGTGTTACTATGCTGAGAATGATCAAGTAAAGCAGGAGGAGGTGAAGGTGTATGTGCAGAAGATAATGGAGTTGGTGGAAATCCTAGAGGAAAAGGTAGAATAGGCAGATGAGAGATAACAGGTGAAGAAGAAGAGGAAACAACAGCTGATGAGAATAATGACTGATAAGGGAACTCTGTTTCATTGAAGGCAACAGACCTAGCAATGTAAATCCTCCCTGATGGATGTAGACACTTATAACCCCTATGATGAGGGCTATAGCCCAAGAACAAACACTTTGAAGTTCTAAATTGCAGCTTGGTAGAGTGATAGGGTCTGAGATATGGGAAACAAGCACAACCAAATACCTTAAGAAATTGATAGTCTGGTTGTGTGCCAAAAAGAAGAGTGAAAGGGGATTTGTGTTGAAGAGAAGGAGAAGGCAATCTATTAATAAGAAAAGCTACTGTGAGAAAGGCATCCATCCAGAAAGAAAGGGGTAAAGAAGCCTGAGCTAGAAGTGAGAGACCAACCTCAGTGATATGAAGGTGTTTTCTTTCAGCTTTTCCATTTTGTTGGTGAGTGTGAGGACAGGAAAACCTATGCTGAATCCCCAATTTAAGAAGAAGAGGAGTGAGAGCTTTGAACTCACCTCCATTATCAGAATGAAGTGCTATAATCTTGGCATTAAATTGCCTTTCAATCATGGCATTAAATTGAACAAAAATGGGATGAACTTCAGATTTGTGCTTTAATGGAAATATCCAAGTATATCTGCTGTAATCATCAATGAAATGCACATAGAATCTAAAACCATTACTTGAGACATGAGATGGACCCCATACATCAGAATGAATTATTTGAAATGGTGCAGTTGTTTTTGTGGAAACTGAAGGATAGTGCATAGCATGTACCTTTCCAAGTTTACAAGAATCACAAAATGGTATATTATTCAGGGAAGTAGGAATTTGCAATTGCTTCAGAACAAGACTAAGAGTAGCAGGACATGGATGACCAAGTTTATTACGCCACAAAATTACATTGGAATGTTGAGCAACATTACAAGCAGGAGAAACAGAATTGGAATTAACAGAACCACAAGAAACAAAGTTACAAGCAGAATTTGAAGTTTTTGAATGAGAAGAACCCTTTGAGAAGATGTGGGACAAATCTAGCTGATAAAGTCCATCTTTAAGGATTCCTTGCAGCAGCACCTTGTGTGTCTTCTTGTCCTTGACAAGACAAAATGAATCATGAAACTCAATGTAAGCTAGATTGTCTTTTGTAAACTGAGATATACTAAGAAGGTTTTTGGTGATATCTGGCACATAGAGAATATTTTTAAGATATAAAGATTTAGAGGAAGAAAGACTAGGGATGGTAGAGGAGCCAATATGAGAGATAGGAAGTTGAGAGCCATTACCAACAACAAGCCTGTCCTTGCCAAAATACTCAGTCTGCACATCAAGATTTTGTAGCTGCGAGGAGATATGGTTTGTTGCTCCACTATCAACAAACCAATCAGATGTGGCTGATTGAGAACCCGTGGATTGCGGTCTTTCTGAAGCAGCAAAGTAAGCCTGAGAAGCTGAGGGATTGGAACCAGCTGCAGGACCAACAAAAGAGACATCAAAACGCTTGAAACATTTGGATGCTAAATGGTTATTTTTGCCACATATTTGACAAGCCGGTTTTCCTCTCCCAAACCGGCCTCTTCCTCGAGATAAACCTCCTCTATATCCATTAAAACCACCTCTAGAACCAGTATCAGAATAATTTCCTCTTTCAAACGAATTGCCATTAGAGAAACCACCACGATTTCCAGAAAACTGAGAATTATTAGATCTATGTTGTACCAGGTGTGCTGAATGAAAGGACTCAGAATGTGTTTGAAACTGTTGTTGAATTCGCATTTCATGAGATTGAAGAACAAATTGAACCTCAGCAAGAGTTAATGATTCAATTCTCGAAGTAAGATTCACATGATCCTAGACCTCCTAGGATATACATGGCCGGTCTTCATCGATGAATCGATTTCACGCAATCATACCATCAAAGAATTGTCCTCATCTTGAGTACAAACTCATCAATAGAAAGATCTCCTTTCTTAAGCGTTTGAAGCTGAAAACGCAGATGCATCACCCAAGCTTTGGACTGACTTCTGTAAAGTTTGTCCAAAACACTCCATAATTCAGCAGAATTAGAACATCGAGCTACATGTCCCATCATAGATTCAGTAATAGAGGCTAATAACCAGCTAAAAAGAAATTGATCCTTTCTTCGCCATTGAATAAACTCAGGATTAAGCTCAGAAGTGGAAGCTAAACCAGATTCATCAGATACAAACTTTGATGGAAGAATAGAGGAACCTAGTAAGAAATCCTCAAATCCATGCGCACACACCGTAGAAAGAACCTGAGCACGCCAGTAGATGTAATTGCTGCGATCTAGTCGAACTGTAAGAGTATGGAGAGTAGGAAGAACATTCAGAGATTCCGAGATCGCCATTAGAAGAAGCAGAGAAAGGAAAAAAAAATTGCAGATCCACCGGAAAATGAACAGAACAACCGCACCGGAGAAGATAACTGTCACCGGAAAATATGGCCGGCTCTTGATACCATGCTAATGTTACTTATATCACACATATTTGGGAGAAGAGCAAATGGGGCAAATTACCCACTTGGGATAGGTGATTGAGTTTTTTGACATGTAGGATAAAAAACATAGTTTTCTACCCACTTTTGGTGTTCTTTTACCACCATACCCTTGAGGCTTTAAATGCAAGCCTTTAATATGTATTTCTCTCTCTTGAAATTAAATACCCCCAATACAATACGTGGTGTGAACACACCCTTCTTTTTGCTCTTCATTTTTCTCTCTCTTCTTCTTCTTCTTCACAAAATATCAAGAAGTTATTTTTGTGGGCTTTCATCAACAAAATCGCACCAAAAAATCGAATAACAAGGTAATGTTCTTCTCCTCCTAATTAGTTAACCTTGTTTAAATCGTTCAAGACCAATATATTTGCAAAATATGAAGTGTTTTGTGAAAGGAAAATTTTTCTCGCATTTATGAAAAACAATGCGCGATCGATATCGTGTCATATATTAGGAAACGCGATATCGTGTACCCCGTATATTAGACACGATATATCGTGTTGTATATTAAATGCGATATCGTGCCCGTATATTAGATACGATATCGCACCTAATATATAAGGCACGATATATCGTGTCCAATATACGGGCACGACGCGATATCGTGCCTCTACGAAAAAGGGCACGATATATCGTGCCCTGAAAAAAAGTGCGCCTTTTTATGTGTTTGCATTTATCAATATTTTTCTTTGTATATAGATGAACTCGCTATCTTGTTGTTCGATTTGGTGGTCATTGGGAAGGTTTAGAATATAAAAGTGGTGAAGAAGAAGTTATACGTATTAAATAGGGCAAAATGAATTATAGTGAAATATTGGAGGAGGTTTATGGTGTTGTTGATGTTGATAGGGGCGTATACGATTGTATAATGCATTCTATTGTAGATATTTCTGGAAACAAACTTGGGAAGTTAAAGTTGAAAAACGATGATGACATTGAAACTGCGTTTGGGAACACCGAGTTACCAGTTGTTTTTGTAACACTGAAAAGAAAAACGATGGGTGAGACTAGTTCGCATAATGTATTGGGAGGTCAGTCTGGGCATAATCGAGTTCAGAACGTTGAATGTCCACAAGGTGTTGGTGGAAGTTTTATGCAACTAATGGCTAGTCAGAATGATTTTTCAACAGTCATTGGGCCTAATTACAACTACATGCAACATCTTGGTTTTCAACAATACGGTGTACCGCACATCAATCCATATAGTCATGCAGTAAGGCCTAGTGGAGCACCTTTTATGCATATGAACAATGTTCCAATTATTGATCATCCGCGTCCACTAGCACCTACAGTTAATGTTCCAAATATCAATTGTCCGGGACCTAGTATAAGGCCAAGCAATGAAGATGGCTATTATCCTGATATGGGTTGTGATAATACTGATGTTAATTGTGATAATACTGATGCTGATGTTGGTTGTGATAATAATGACATTAATTATGGTGCAAACTACGATCCAAATGATTTTGGTGAGAACTACACTGATGGTGATGTTGGTACCGCGGCGTTGAAGCTAATAATCAATTTGAAAATGACCAAGAACGTCTTGAATTTGAGAATTTTGTGAGTGGAGGCGTGAAGCGGAGAGAAGTATTTCAGAAAACCAAAACCAAGATGCAGCAGAAATGCGAGGTGTTAACTTACATCCGGATATCCATAGAGACAATATGGGACGAAACAATAGTGCCCACAGGACGAAGTTGGGTGATTTCGGTACACACTCGCACCTTTCGATTCCTCCCGAGGAACTGCTAGGTTGGAAGCATCTGGTAGGACATTGCGCCAAGGAGCAACATACATGAGCAAAACTCAATTGGATATCGCACTAGGCATGTATCACCTTGAAAATCAAGTCGAGTATCGAGTTGAACGCTCGGATAAGACTCGTTTTCATGCAATATGCAAGTATGAACGATGCCCTTTTCGAATGCGTGCATATGGAAAGGATGGTATTTGGAGAGTAGGGAAGTTTGACAAGCACCATGGATGTGGGTTAAATTTGAATGACAATGCATCTAGGCGGGTGCATTCTAAAGTAGTAGGTGCGTATTTTGCATCTAGATTACTAGTGGAACATTCTGCGCTCGTGCCAAGAGATATGATAGCGGAGTTGGAATCGCGACATGGGCTTAAAATGAGTTATAATGTTGCGTTGAGTGCAAAACATCATGCGCTTTGGGTTGATATATGGAGATAGCAACAAGTCATTCAATCTAATTCCCGGCATACTTACACATGTTGAATTTAACGAATCCGGATCGGTAACTAGATGGAAGTCGGATAATTTTAATAGATTCAAGTACGTGTTTTTTTGCTTTGCATGCATCAATCATCGGATTCGAACAATGCCCGACCGATTATTGTGATTGATGGAACACACCTTAAAGGAAAATACCGAGGAATATTGTTTTTGCAAAAGAACAAAAGATGGTAATGAACAGATTTTCCCACTTCTTTGTTGGAATCGGGGATGTTGAAAACAGCGATTCTTGGACATGGTTTTTGAGACAATTGAGAGATGCTTATAATTGCCCTCGTGATCTCTGATTGTTTCGATCAAAGACAAGAGTATCAGTAATGCCATAAAAGCAGTATACCCAGAAGCATCACATGGGCTTTGCACTTATCATTTGCAGAGTAATTTGGCTCAATACGGTCAACATATAGTAGCAATGTTTAGGAATGCAGCATATTCATACCGCCGTGAAGATTATGATAAGTATTTTGAAAACATAAAAGTTGCTAGTGAGACGGGTGCGTTTAAAAAGTTAGAACGTGCAGGGGAAGACAGATGGTCTCGAGTTAAGTGTCCTGTCCGGCGTTATGGGTTCATGACATCAAACTCAGCTGAGAGCTTCAATAGTCGGTTATTATGGGCGAGAAAGTTACCTGTTTGTTCAGGCTTGAGTGTGCTCGGACTATTATTGAAAAGTGGTTTTATGAGCACGCCGCCTTTGCTAATGATAAAGATCAAGAGCTAACACTTGAAGCAACCAAAAGATTAAATGATGCGGTTGAGATAGGTCGTAGAATGGATGTACAATGTCTTAGTAATGTGAAGTACAAGGTGAAAGATGGAACAAAGACTTATTTGGTTGACTTATCCCAAAGAACATGCATTGTCGAGAATTTGAATATGAATTGATGCCTTGCGCCCATGCATCTCTGCAAAGAATTAGGTATAAAGAAATTTAAAATTTTTGTATCAATATTTTCACATAATTCGTTCAATATTTTCAAATAATTGTTTGTTTATTTGTGCGGAAGGCGAACCTCAATATCTATTCATTTCTTTGCCCATTATTATAAAAATGAAAATCTTCAAAAAATGTGGGCGGGTGAAGTTTTACCGTTCACGATCCGAGTGAATGGGTTCTACCACAAGAGGTGCGAGACTTAGTATGCAACCCTCCAAATAACCCGAGACAAGCAGGTCGTCTAGACAAAGTAGAGTTCATTCATTTGTTGAATCATCAAGTAATCGTTCACGTAAGAGTCAAATTTGTTCAAGGTGTGGGAGTCTTGGCCACAATTGCGTCAAATGCACTATGTCATTAATTTCGATGAGCACGAAAGTGCCTCGGGTGACACAACCGGGTCCTTCGAGACAAGTGCGTAATAAGAAGAAATGTGGAATATGCCGAGCGAGATGATCATACCCGTAGAGAAAATGTCCGAGACGTCCAGGATGATGAAAATTAGGCAAAAGTTTATTTCAAATGTAACACTATTTTCTAGAAAAACACACTAAGAGCTGAAAAACTCGATAGTCTAAATGTGTTAATCATGTCAAGTAGTACCCTTTACCGAAATGCGATATTTGGCACGATATATCGTGCCAACTATCTCGAAGCGATATATCGTTCCTATTATAGTTGTACGATATATCGTGCCAAATTATAAAAAGGGCACGATATATCGTGCCAAATTATATAAGGGCACGATATATCGTGCCAAATTATATAAGGGCACGATATATCGTGCCAAAATATATATAGGGGCACGATATATCGTGCCAAATTTTATATCGTGTCCCAATTGCTCTTATGAATATGTTTGTTGTTTTTGTGGATTTCTTATCTGCCCATTGTAATTCTCTTAATTTAAAGTAAACAAAATCTTGTTTTTTTAAACAAATTAAGAAAAATCATGCAAAATGAATATTTAATTAAATAACTCAAAATATTTAGAAGATATACAACAATATGTACTACAACTCCCAAGTACTACTATCAGTACTGTACTGGTAAACTTGTCGTGCCATATTTTGCCTTATCTCTGGAATCGACTGCTCCACATACTTCCTATTAATCTTCTTTGTGATACAACTAATGATAGAATGTATGGCAAATACACCACAACTAGTGGTGTCGTTCTGCAAAAAACAATCTTTCGGCTGCCTATGGAGAAGTTCCCACTCGCGGCGGACAGGCTCCTTACCTAAGGCGGCGTAGAAGCCGGCGCGAATAAGTACACATGGGAGCATGCGGACGGAGGGGCGTGTGTCGGCACGCCGATTGGCAAAACTATCATCCGTGTATCGGCACACGTCTTGAGTCGTACATATGTACGTGTGGCTCTATGTAGATCCGATCTGCACACGACAAAATGGCCCGACAAATTCACGATCATGTACACCGGGTGAAAACAAAATCGAGTAAATAATCAAAAAAATTTGAATGAAAAAAATGAATAAACTAGTCAAAAAAATAATTATTCAAGTATACCGCGCATGAAGACACTCCATGGACCAGGATTACCCCATCCTCGGAGTTCCGTTTGCCGACAACACCGACCAACTCATCCGACTCTGTCCAGGAGGAATCTCTCCATGGTCATTTGGGTCATATACATCGTGTCACAGGATCCGTACCATGCATACGACTCCATATGTGCCGTATGGAATCCTACACATTGAAAAATATTTATAGGTTAACAAGTATGATTTATTAATTTTACAAGAAATGCGAGACACATAATAAATAAACTAACCGAAAATGTCGTAGATACAATCCTATAAGTTCCTACTTGTTTCTCATGAGGCACAACCCCAAGCGTGGATCGGACCTGTAGTATGGACATGTATGCATTTATATCTTTGTCTGACGAAATGAAAGAAATCAATATTAATCGATAAAATATTCATCAACTAAATAATGCAAAAGAAACTTACATCATTTTCCAACTCTATCTTTGGATCCGCCATTTCCTTAAAAAATGATGGCCCAACAAGGTACATAAGCCCCACGTTCCTCCTGCAATTGGACCCTCAAATATTAAGACAGTGGAATATAAGATGTAAATACTAAGACGATAAGACAAATGCAAAAATATTTACTTACTCTTCATTAGACTTTAAGAAGCGGGTAAACTCCTTCTCGGACGGGGCTGGCTTGCGAGACCTAGGATCCCTGAATGGGCTGCGAATATGCCGCGACGGCTGCCTGTCCCGAACCTGGATCAAGGAAGTAGGCGGTGAGGGCAAATCTGGAGAGGGCGCTCGTGGACCAGATACCACGAGTGTCGGAGAGGGAGCTCGAATAGGAGACGGCAATGGCCTCGGAATCGGGACTGACACTCGTGGTCGCGGAGAATGTGATAACACGGGCATAATAGGAGTCGACAATGGCGGAAGAGAAGTCGACAATGCCGGAGGAGGAGGAAGATACGTCACTACCGGAGGAGGAAGAGACGTCACTACCGGAGGAGGGGGAGGAGTCGACATGGCCGGAGGAGGAGGAAGAGACGTCACTACCGGAGGAGGGGGAGGAGTCGACATGGCGGGAGGAGGAGGAAGAATCGTCACCGCCTTCTTTGCGCGGAAGAGTCGATCTTTGTCGGAGGAGGAGTCGACATCTTTGGAAGGAGGAGTCGAGCACGGGAGGAGGTGTCTGGCTGCGATGATCGCTCGGATATCTCGACTACCATACACAAAGTCATCGTCTCGATCAAGGTATGGGAATAGACGCTAATCTCCTCCCGAATAAGGTCCGGAACTCGACCTATCTCCCGATCAGGCGTCGCGTCAGCGAGAACCCTCCTCCGAGATGACATCTCTAACCGAGAAACGGCATCATCGACTCGTGTCTCCAATCGAGCGAACCGCTCCTCTCGTAAGTCTCTCGAATCGGCTGTCTCACGCATAACACCCCGAATCGGTGTCAAGATATCTCATCTCGCCAACTCACGAGATGGATCAACACGAGTATCCTGGACGGGTGGTGGATCATCGCGCGCATAGTCGTCGTGGGCGAGATGGATCAACACGAGTATCACAGCCGGACCGATCGTCGTCATCTGTCCGGCCATCTAAAGAATCATCACCGATGGGATGATGGAACATCCCGCCCTAGGCCGCTTCCGGCCTCGAATCGTAGGAGTAGCAAAGTGTCGGCGGCCTCGAAACGGGTCTACCTCTCCCCTCCCGCCCCTGCCTCTGTCCGCCCCTGAAAAGACCTACCTCTGTCCCCCGCAATAGGGGGCGGTTTGTCGAATCGACACTCCTCTGCGCGATAGGGCTGGGGTTGTCGAATCTGTGACTGCACCTCTCGCCTCTGTTCGCTTAAAACCGGTTCTCCTGGGATGAATCGAGGAGGACCTAACAAAATAACTGGATCATCGACTCCCTCTATATATATCTGCTGGAGCTCCTCCTCGGTCGGATCCAATATCTCATGACACACTAAAGCCTGTAAATAATATAAATAAATAAATTAATAAAAAAATAAATTAATTATTAAATAAATAAATTAAGTAAACACTGTTAATACATACCGTGTCAAAGAAAAATCATGTATGTCAATAGCGGCCTTCGAAAACCTCCAACGAAGGCACCAGTAAATCGGGTGTCGATATCTGAGTCGCCCAGGCATTACCCAGGCGAGGTATCGCCTCGAATGCCCAAATCTGTGAGAACATTGATAAGTATGAAAAAATAAGATTTTTTAAATATTTAAAAAACTAATTACAAATATAAATAAAATAAAAACATATGCGTACCAACAAGACATAAGTGGCCCCATAAAAATGATAAGAAGGTGGCCGATATCTAGGTGGAACGTCCTTAGTATATCGGCCAAGTGGCAGAACATCATGCAGGTGCCGAATATAATGCATCAATATCTGAAAGGAGTATTTCCCCCGAGGGAACGCCTCCCCGTGCATCGTCCTCGATCAAAAACCACGACCCAACGGCCCAGCTGCGCGGTCATGCGGCCATCGAAACACAGTATCATGTAAAAGGCAAATAACACCTTCGCCACCTTCAGGGCATCGTCTGGTGAGTCACGGAAGGTGCCAAGAGCAAATAAATCGCGTAAATGCGCGGCGGTAACCCGATCACCCCTAGGCCAATACCGTCTATATATACCCGGTCTCGGGTACCTCAAAATCACCGTTAGGGTCAAATGTGGACCACGAAAATCGCAATCCCGATATCATAGCAAAATCACGCCGAGAGAATCGATAGTCCGCTCTCCGATGTGGAACCAACACTCCGATTCCGAGCGCCCGACACATGCACTCCATCGCAACTAATGCATGCGGCCGCATTACAAGCGGCTCGTCATACCCAAAATCCATAAAATATCCGACGCCGATGTCTAAACCGACTATATAAATCATCAGCGATCTCCAAAGAACTCATCTCGATGGTCCGAATAATATTCGATCGAACGTATCCCGCGATGTGGGCCCTCTCTCGATGATATGAGGGTCTCTTCCATTGTGGACCGACTATAACAATTAATAAATTTCAATTTATTAAGATGAATTGTTGAAAAATTGCGAAGCGTAGTGAAAAAAACAAAGATGTGGGACAATATGGATATGGATATCTAAACAAAGAATACATGGAAAGAATACAAAAACCCATCGCACGCGATATCGCACCAAGATTTAATGGGTGCGATATCGTGCCATGTTATAACAGGGCACAATATCGCTACCGTATATACATATATGCGATACGAGCACGATATCGTACCCAATTATAAGAGGGCACGATATCGTACCCAATTATAACATGGCACGATATCGTACCCGTTAAATCTTGGTACGATATCGTACCCAATTATAACAGGGCACGATATCGTACCCAATTATAACAGGGCACGATATCGTACCCAATTATAATATACCTAGTTACGATATGCGGCACGATATCGTGCCAAATTATATAAGGGCACGATATCGTGCCTCATCGTCTTCAACACCATATCGTGCCAAAACCAGAAACAATACACCATTTTTCGTATAACAGTCCCACAAAACAACTCAAAACTTCATATATTTCAAACTTTCGAACAACTAAACCCTAATCATTCACATTGTAACAAACACATGAAATATATTTCGAAACTAAACCCTAATCATTCAAAATTTCGAACATTATACACAAACAAAAATTCGAAACTCTACCCTTACTTGTTCGTGAGCGGAAGGCGGCGGCGGCGGTGGAGGTGGAGGCGGGCGCGGATGGTGGGCGCGGTGGAGTGGAGGCGGAGCGGGCGATGACGGCACGATTGAAGCCATTTCTCTTCTCGCACGATGTTGGGCACGAAATGGGTGTTGGATTTCCTTCTATTGTTCTTCTACTTGACGACTTGGGCACGAAATTGGGGGTGGAATTTTCTTCTCCTTGAAGACTAAGGGGCACGATTTTGAGGTTTTGTTTTGTATTTTGCTTCCTTTAATCCTTTTGACCGAGTTGGCCACGATTTTGGGGTTTTGTTTTGTATTTTTCACTTTTGTTTTGGGAATAGTACGGTTTCCTATACGGTAGGTATTAAATGGTATATTTATGTCTTAGATTTTAAAATTCAAAAACACCAACTTAAAGGAGGGGTATATTGGCCAATTTGGGTAGAAAAGAAGTTTATTATCCTAGTGGATAGAAAAGAGTACCCACTATCCATAGTGGGTACTTTAAAAATTTTCCCTTGGGAGAATGTAAAACTTATATTATTGATAACCAAGTGAGGTATTTATACACAAGAAGAAATGCTCTGTAGCTAACTAACTGAATACTGTTGCTAACTAACTTTACAAACTAACTAACTGAATACTAACTGAATTTTGTAACTAACACAAACAAAAAATGTAACCAACTTATTAACTAATACATCAGATAGAATTATTATCTCCAATAGACTGGATGGAGCAGCCTCTCGAGATAGACGATAATCAGGTGCATGAGTAAAATATATTTCCTTTTTCACATATAGAGGTTTATTTGCTTGGAGGTTATGAAGATCAACTTGAAGTGATCGTGGAATGTAAGTACTTTTTTTTGGCATTTTTTGGAAAATTTATATAAGAGAGAATAGAGAAATACCAAACCCATGAACTATTAATTTGTCCAAAAAGGAGATTTTCACGTGGACAAGATCTTCACTAGAACCAATGACTTGTCTCTTGTGATAATCCTGGAGATGAGGCATGTACCGACGTACGTACGATTAATTTCTTCTCATTTTTTAGTTGATTTCAGAATAGTTTCAAATGTATAAACATTCCCTTCAATTTTTAAACTTCTTGGTTTTTTCTGATGAAAAATCACGAGGGCAATTTGTTGATTTATTACATAAGCTAAGGGTAAAATTGACTTCTAAAAATAACATGGTGAGAATGCCCATCATGAAAAAAAGAAGTTAATTAAAAAGGTGTGTTAGTAGTACTGTATATATGTATAAAATATAAAACTATTTATCTCAAATTGATAAACATGTTCTGTGCATATTTGATACTCAATATAAAATTATAGTAATAAATACGAACTGACTCTACTCTCTTAGGCCAAATTCTATGTCCGTATTATGTTTTTTCATTTACATTATTTATTTACTAGAATGCACATTCTTCTTCAAAAGTATCTATGATGACATATTAAATCTGTAATTTTTAAGAAAACAAAGAATTTGTTCGTCAGCAGACTCTACCATAACACTGGCCAGCACATCCCACGGTTTATCTTGGCGGCAGTAATGAGCAGCTAAAGCTGCTGTCCCCAAACATAGTCAGACATACATAAGCCTTGAAGCTGAGTTAACAAAAAAAATAAAAAAATAAATAAATTGACATTACTTTTTAATAAAAGAAAGTGTACCGTATATCCTTTATAAATGTTTTTTTTTTCGGAGTCAACTGCACCCTCAATCCCACAGGATTAGGCCTATTGTAGCATTAATCTCGTACTTTGCTTTTATCATCCCACTGTTTTCAGATGTTGCACTAGTAGTCCTATAGTTTTAGAGATCTGCATAAATAGTCCCACAGTTTATAAAGTTTGTCATGCAAGTCCCAAATTACCCTATTTTTCAATGTATCACATATTGTAAAAGCTTTCTTTTTCTGACACCTGTTTTGTTCGCGGCATTGTTACACCTACTTAGATCCAGTCTCTATTCAGAGGTTTTAAATGGATCATGTCAGGTTTCCAGCCTATAAACTTAACAGGGCATACTTCTATAAAAAATTTACTAACATGTATACATACTTCAATTTGCCTAAGTTTATTAACATAAATGGATATAGTCCATTATGACCATATCAGGCCCAACATGCTTCCGTAAAATTAAAATATCCCTTAAAATTCATACCTTCTTTGACCGAAACCGCACCAGGTGAGATGGCTCGCAACACCACCGGTCGGAAAATTACTGCCCCCAGATCGTTTGACAAACAACTCCTCACTGTTCAACCTCACCCTCAGGGAAGATGATCTGCAAGTTATACGACTCATTCAAAGAATCAAGCCAAAGACTGACTTGGTTCGTTTCCTACTCCAGGCGTACAAGTAATCTTTAAACGTGATAAATTAATAGAACATTATATAGACATGTTGAAGCAGAAAACCCCTTTTTATTAAGAACTTATTGAAATATTTATTACATTAGTAATCCCCTTTTGGGAGGAGAATATTGGTTTAGCCTCTCATATACGAGGCTAGCACTCGAAAATACATAAAACTTGAAAACTAAAACACTCAAAATATTACAAATTTTCCTCTCAGACTTTATTATAAGAAAACTAAGGAAAATGTTCGATGTCTTCAGCTTCCTTCAAATCCTGCATTTTATAGAGGAAAGTCCGGACTTCAAAGGCGGACTTCAAATCTTGCTGATATCTATGACGTCACTGCTTACGTCATATCCCACATTATTGCTTCACCAGCTGTTTTTCTTTTTCTTCCGCGTGACTCAGCCCATGTGATGTTTGTCGGGGAATCTTTTAAAAATTTAGTTTGCGTGGTCCTCGAGGATAACACGTCTTGTGAGTTGGGCCCTTGTCCTTTCCAGCTGCATGATCTTGTCGGTCAGGTTTGGGTCGGAATCCTTTCCCAAACTCGGGTTCCTTCTGTTCGAGACATGCTTGTGACAGCCACTATTTTAAGTAGGGGTTATTTTAGGGGTCTTAGGGGTTATATATATATATATATATTAGGGGCTAATTTAGGTATGCTTAGGGGTTAGAATTTACTAGTATAAATAGGTGTAGTTTCATACATAATTTTACACCCAAATTTCAAATAATTAAGGTAATGATATCTTTTCTCTACTTATTATTCAAGTTTCTCATATATATATATATATATATATATATATATATATTTCACAATTCACGAGCCTCTTTCAATATTTTCACAAATGTTTTCCTTAATTAGTTTAATTTATTAAAATCACATATTAATTATAATTTTATTTAATGTAGAAAACGAAGGGATCGAGGATTATGACTTTTACTGCTCATTTTTCTACATCGAATATCTGCGATTATTAAGGTAGGGATTTCTATATTATTTGTCTTTATTTAATGTTTCATGATTATACTTCATTGATTGCAATATATGTCAAGAGGAAATAAATTCATATAAGTTAGGGGCCATGAAAAGGGTCCGGGATCAAACGTATCTTCGGGGTGAACCCGCAATGCCATATGCAGGAACTGGCCAGTCAGAGGAAAAAGAGGAAATGAATGAATTTACTGCTGTAATTATGTGAATGTTTTTCATGTTATATTAAATATTGACAGATATATCCCTACTGAGCGAGATGAAGCTCACCTCACCCCTATTATTATCATGACTTTCAGGTTGAGGAATCCGACTGAAGATATGATGTTGTGGATGGTGGAATAAATCATGATATATTTATATTTTAAATAATTATGATCGGACTAAATTTTAGATTTATGTCTTTAATTTTCTGGTTTATGCTTGGAACAATTGTTGGATATTTTAATTTGGAAGATGTAATATTATTATTATTATTATTATTATTATTATTATTATTATTACTACTACTACTACTACTATTACCACTATTATTATTATTATTATTATTATTATATTTTTTTTCCTTAAGAATTAAAATTGTTCAATCATTTTTTTTTGATAATTATTGGGATTACTTTAATTTATAAATTTGTGTGTTCTTAATAATATTTTTAGAGTAAATTAATTTCATAAAATTGGGTTGTTACAAGTGGTATCAGAGCAGGTCTACGTTTCTGTAGGCTTGTTAAAAAAATTAAAATTAAAATGTATAGTTTTTTTTTTTTAAAAATCAAACTTTGTATAAGATAAAATGGTGTAATAACATCTACCTCCGTCATATGTTGTCGGTATCCTCAAGGTAAGAGAATTATTAATGTGAGTGAAATTATACAATATGCTCAGTTATGTCATGATGTATTTTATTATGTTTCCATGTTATTATATTCTGCTTTAGAAATATAATACCAGTTTATATGTTAGATGAATAGAAATCTTGTATTCCTTTAAAAAACAATGTAAAAATAGACTTATAGTTGCAAATGAACATATATATAGATGGCAGGAACTCGTACTCGCCACACTGCAAGAAAGAATAATAATAATAATAACTGGGGTCCGAACCATCCAATTAACCGACTCAATCATTATTTCAACTACCAAATTGAGGAGGGGGATAGTATTGGAGAATATATAGTTAAAATTCACAAGTTGTGGTACAATGTGAGGAATGTCATCGGGGCTCCAAACGAACGCGCTGCCTCCCGTAGAGTGATTGATAGCTTACCCTCTTTTTGGAACGTCAAGGCTGAAAAGCTTTATGCCTCATTATTGGAGTATGACGGGCATGATGACCGACCCAAAATCAACTACAAAACATTTACTGCCAGGTTATACCGTAAATGAATTGAGTTTTTGAACAATGAGGCTATGGCGGAAGATGATGAACCAGAAGGAAACCTGGAAGAAGATTCAGAAGAGGATCCAGATGAAGATCCGGAAGAAGAACCGGAGAAAGATGAAGACATGGATCAGTAGAGATAGATGAGTCCATGTATTGCAATAATTGATAAATAAATCCTTATTATATATAAAGCTTTGTTGTCCATTAATTGATCTTAATTTATTTGACCATTATATTATGATATTTAGATTTTAAGTTAGATATTTCATGCAAAATTCATTAATAACTTGGGATAAATAATAATAATACATTATGTATGACCTTAGGAATATGGCTCCCCGTCGTGGAAATCAAGTCAATGGTGAGAACTCCACTAACACAAGAAATCAAACCACTGCTACTACTGGAGATATAATTGTTGACTTTCTCAGAGGTGTGCAGAACAACGGGGACAACAACAACAACGCACGAGATGTGGAACAATTTCGCCACTATCGTCCACCCACGTTCAACGGACGTGATGGCCCAACAGTAGTAGAAGAATGGTTTCGATCGCTAGAGAGGATTTTTCGACTTATTGGATGCACAGATGAACAGAGAGTCGTATGTGCTGCCTTCCAACTTACTGAAGACGCTGATCATTGGTGGGAAGGTTATTGGAGGACTAAGACCGAGGAAGAGCGGAATGCTTTAACATGGGATGAGTTCAAAGTGATTGTAATGGAAAAGTTTTTCCCACAATCATATCGGGACAAGAAGGAGACAAAATTCCTTAACTTTAAACAAAGAAACATGACTGTCACAGAGTATGAGAGACAGTTCAATCAACTAAGTCGGTTTGCTCTACACCTAGTGGATACTTGATTTGAAAAAGGCTCGAGGTTTAGAAGGGGACTTGAGCACAACTATCGTGAATACTATCCGCTTCAAGGAGATTTGGAGTACTCGATGATGGTGAGAAGGGCTCATGAGGTGGAAGCAAGTTTTTTTGGGGACGAAGATGAGCAAAAATTGGTCGTTTTACCTAAAAAAAGAAAATGGGACAGGGTAAGATATAATAAAAATTAAAATCAAAATAAACAGATAAAGACTGATGGAAATGCACGTCTAACTACGCAAGCAGATAGGCCAACTTGCCCAAAATGCAAGAAGAATCATTTTGGAGAATGTTTAGCTGGACAAGAAAAATGCTTCAAGTGTAAGAAGCCAGGACATGAAGTCTCTAATTGTCCTCTTTTAAAAGCTGAGTGGGAAAGAAGAGAACAAACATCCGGAGGTAGAGCTCGAATGTATGCTATGACTCAGGAAGAAACTAATCAGAACCCGAGTACAATGTCAGGTATGCTAACCATCTCTGGAATACCTGCTCTTGTACTTTTCGACACTGGTGCCACACATTCGTTTTTATCTGCCAAATTTCATGATATATTAGGTGATAGGCGTGAGTTTTGCATGTATTTTGAGGCGTATTTTGAGCTATAATGATGAGTAAACATGCATATACTCGCGTTAAATGTTACATATTCACTCCTTGTGGAAAAGATATTACACTTTGCTTATTTTGTAGGAATTTCATGATATTTGAAGCTAATTGAATACGAATACGAGGAAAGCAAAGTGGAAACACGGAGAATTGAGTGGATATACGAAAAATGAAGCCTAAAAGAGCGAAAGTTGAGCGTTTACGGAAAAGACAGGGGGCACACGGGTTGGGCGTGCCTCAAGACACCACCCGTGCACCCCTGTATAAGGATTATTGGAGCTGCAGCATGGCGCACGGGTAGCCCATGCATGGGCGCACCACCCGTGCGTCCTACAGAGGATCGGATTATTTCACCGGAGTGGCGCATGGGTAGGGCGTGCTCGACGCACCACCGTGCACCCTACGAGAGAGTTGGGTTATTCCAAAGAGGGTGGCGCACGGGTAACCCGTGCGTGGGCGCACCACCCGTGCGTCTCTATTTGAATCCCATGTCAAAGACATTAAGCCCTAAACTTGATGGTGGGTATAAAAAGGCTTTTTGGGGGCGCACACAAGGACATTCGGCATTTTTGGGATCTACAACACAAGACAGAGTCAACTCTTGAAGGAGGATATCAAGGAGATAATCGGGTTGCATCGGAGCTTGAAGAACGGAGATATATCGAGAGATTGTCGACATTCCTAAGTTTTCTTGCTTCTCTTTTAGTTTCAATCTTTTATTTCCATTTGTAATGACTTTGAACACTTTGTGTATAAGTTGTTTAATCATGTGTAGCTAAACTCTTGTGATTTAGGGTTTTGGAAGTAGATTAATTGAACTCTTGTTGAATGTTTTAATCTTAGTTGAAGTTATTGTCTTGAAGCTATTATTTGAGTATTTTGAGCTTATTCTTGTTTTATCACTTGATCAATGATTTAACTTGTTTGATATATTGATTCATAATTCGAGAGATGAGTTTCAATATTAGATCTTGAATACTCGACACAATTGCATGAATCGAGAGGTTTGTAAATATTTGTGAGGATATTTGATCTTTTGTGCTTTTGGGAGTTGAATGCTTTATGTTGAGTAGAGATGCTAGCATAAGTATTTTAATCTACATTTTATATGCATCTCGAGAGAGAGGATAAAATAGCTTTGTGATCGTCTTATAGGAATATTGATAATAACGTGGCTTGATTAAACCGGACAACAAGAGGATTATTAATCGAAACCTTAACTCGGAAATCCATTACATCATCTTGATATTTCTTTCATTTGTGTTATCTTATTCTTGTGTTTTAGTGATTTAAATTGTCTTAATCTCAAAACAACAATCATCAAATTTCGATCGTCTAAATAAAAATAAGACTATCTTGGATCAATACTTAGCATATTAATTTATTAGTCTCCGTGGATACGACCTTGCTACCCTATTCTATAATGTACACCGTACAATTGCGGTGAAGCTAAAAATATAGGCGAACAAGTTTTTGCGCCGTTCGGGACTAATACAATTTATGGTGCTAATATTGCGATAGATAGAATTATTCTTAATTTAGACATTTTTTTATTATTTATTTTGTTTTAGTGTGACTTTAATTCCACATTATTTGACTTGTTTCTTTTAGTTTGGTCCGGGTAGTGCATGAACACACGCCAGGCGGGGGACTTAATACCGCTCATACCGGGGAAGTTGAGGCTTTCGCGAGGAGAATCAGTGCTACCACTAGACGGGCTGAAAGACAACACAATCCGATAATGGGGGATTTGAATGAGTTACCAATACCGCCAAACAATGGTGGAAACGAGTTACCGATACCGGTTCAACAGCAAGCCATTCGTGATTACTTTCGACCACAAACGAATCGTAATTATGGTGGTATTGCCCATATTCCTATCAATGGCAACAACTTCGAGCTCAAACCGCACTAATCAATATGGTGCAACAGAATCGATTTGGGGTTTGCAACTGAAGATCCTAACTCTCACCTTGCGCATTTTATCCAAATATGCAATACGATCAAAATGAACGGAGTCTCAGATGACGCCATAAGATTGCGCCTATTCCCATTCTCTTTAAGGGATAAGGCGAGAAATTGGTTGGGTACTTTGACGCAAGGCAGTGTAAGCACATGGGGACGAATCGAGCCACAAGTTCTTGTTTAAATTCTTTCCACCGAGCAAAACTTTGCGGCTCAAAAGCGAAATTACTCAATTCCGACGAGTTCGACTCAGAGCCTTTGTATGAGGCTTGGGAAAGGTTTCGGGATTTGTTACGTAGATGTCCACAACATGGGTTTCCAGAGGATCAACAATTATGCTTCTTCTACAATGGTTTAATGGGACAAACGAGGGCCTTTGTAGATGCCGCCGCAAGAGGAGGAGCATTGTTGGCAAGGTTTCCACAAGATGCCTTAAATCTTCTTGAGAAATGGCCATGAACGATTACAGTGGCCATCCGAAAGATCCAATGTACAACGAGTAGCGAAATCTCGTATTCAGACCCAATTAAAACATTGACGGCACAAGTAGCGGCTTTGACAACTCAATTGAGTGTATTTACAAAGGGGCCAGAAGCAGGCACGAGCACGGGTAGTGAAGCTCTTCCATATCCGATAGAAGAGGTAAATTATGTGAATAACTGGAATTTCAACAATTTCTGGAATAATTCAAACCCAACGCACTACCATCCAGGGTTGAGAAATCATGAAAATTTTTCGTACGCAAATACCAAGAATGTGTTACAACCTCCACCGAGATTCAATACTTCAAGTGGAGGCGGAAATGGGGAAGGCAAATCGTCATTGGAAGATACACTCACATCCTTCATAAATCAATCTAATGCATTCATGAATGAAACGAGGAGCCGCATCGCTAAGCAAGACCTTAGGATGGATAAGTTAGAACAACAAGTGACAATCTCAATAAAGAATGAAACTCAAATGGGTCAATTGGCTGCAATTGTGGGGAGTCAACATCAAAAGGGTCAATTTCAAGCAACACGGAGGTCAACCCGGGGAACATTGCAATGCTATCCATGTGTGGGGTGCAAAAGAGAATGAAGAGTCCGAAAATCCGATATTGGTGTGACGCGTAATCACGCACGACTCGTGTATCAATGCACGACCAGGTCGTGTGTGTTGCCGAACCTACCATTCAAATTCAGGGAAATGACAGAAACGACGCTCAAGGCAATATGAAAGTTAAAGGAGGAATCGAGCAACAAATAGATAAACAAAAAGAGCAAGAAACGTGAATCGTATCCTAACTCTAATTTGTTGAAATATAATATTCCTCTTTCCTTTCCCCTGGTTGTTTCACAAGACTAATCAATAATCAATTTGCTAAATTTGTGGGCATGTTTAAAAATTGCACATTAACGTTCCTTTTGCGGAAGCAATGAAACATATGCCAAATTATGCGAAGTTTTTAGGGAGCGATGTCCAACAAGAACAAATGGACGGAGAATGGGATGGTCAACTTGACAGAAGAATGTAGCACGCATACAAAGGAAAATACCGCAAAAGCCGAAAAGATCCGGGAGTTTCACTATTCCTTGCACAACAAAGCGATATTTTCTTTGATAATGTAATTTGTGATCTAGGATCTAGTATCAATTTGATGCCATTTGTCCGTTCTCGGGAAGCTTGGACTCGTAGAAGTGAGACCATCCTTTGTCACCCTAGAACTCGCGGATAGATCACTCGTACATCCAACGGGGATACTAGAAGATGTGCTCATAAAAGTCGATAAATTCATATTCCCCGTAGATTTTCTAGTGCTAGATATGAATGAGGATTGTGACACCCCTCTTATACTCGGGCGTCCATTTTTGGCAACCACAAAAGCCCTAATAGATGTGAAGAAAGGGGAGCTTACATTACAAGTTGATGATGAGCGTATTTCATTTTCCATTTTTCGGAATGTGAAAAGACATGATGGTTTTAATGGTTGTAAAACAACAACAATTGCTAATTCTTGTACTCAAGCTAATAGCTTGAATAATTGTGTGCATTCTAAAGATAATATGCGGGGATTATCAATGAAGAAGAAGGAAAGGCACAAAAAGCCGATGTGGAACCAAGAGCGTGCACGTACCATTCGCACGATGAAGAGGAGAACGCATGGATAGTTGACAAACATGAAAAACCCCCTTTAGCAATGATTAAGGGAGGTGTAAATCCAAGTGAGCGGGATTGGCATGGAAAACTGCACGATGAGGTGACAAGCCTCATTTCGCAAAGATCATAATCGGAATTAAAAGGCGTCAAGCTAAAGACGTTAAATATAGCGCTTGTTAGGAGGCAACCCAACGGTTTTTCGTGTGACTTTCATTTTTTGTGTGTGTCTAGTTTCAGTTTTGTGTGATTGGAGTGATTTGACATGCGTGTTTTTATTAATGAGTGTGATTTGTGTGTTTTCGTTTCATTTTTTGTGTGATTTTATAAAAAAAAAATCTGAACTATTGTACAGGTGTGCACGGGTAGCCCGTGCGTCGGCACACCACCCGTGCGCCCTGTAGAGAGTTGGGAAAATTCACCGGGGTGGCGCACGGGTAGGCCATGCTTCGACGCACCACCCGTGCGCCGTACAGAAGAAGCTTAAATATGACAATTTTTAAACTGTCTTCTTCTCCAAAACTCCCCCAAATCGCGCGCCCACTACCCCCAATTTCATTGCCTTCGAAATTTCTTGTAAATTCTACTCAAATTCGTCCACATAATCCCTTCCCCATCACAATTGAACTTCACTTTACATCGAATTCACATTTGCTTGAAGATTTGTGAGAAAAAGCACCTAGGGTTCAAGTTCTTCACTTTGATTCGAAATTCGAAAATTCCAGTAAGAGCTTCATTTTTCCTTGCGAATTTCTGTCATTTATGTAATAAGGATCATGATAGGTGCTTATTTTGATAATTTTGCTATGAATTGTGTGAATTATTCTTTGAGGCAAATTATCAAACAACTTGTGGGCTTGTGTAATTGAGGAGATTTAGGATGCATTGTGGATGAATACGGCATGGCTAATGATTGTTTAAGCTAATACTTGTCTAGAATGGCCATAATTTTTGTTTGCTTGGGGTAGTTGATCGATCAAAGTAATGTAGGCAAATGAATTTGCATCACCTAATATGTTAGCTTAATCCCCTATTTTGTGTTGCCATTGATGATATTGGGATGCTAATAGAATTTATTTCAGGTACGAATTCCTTATGGCCGAGCGAAGAAACCCCCAGGGTGGAAGAAGACGTGCACGTGGGGCGGCACAACGAGACGTGGCACCACTGGAGGTCGATCAAAACAGTCCAGCGGCATATGGGGTTGACTTGACAAATGCCGATGATCTTGAGCGATGGAATCGCTTGATCGGTCGCCAAATAGCTCCATCTCGCTACGCCGACGATGATTGTACCCAAACTTTGGGGATACATGAGGACGTGTGGCGTCTTTTCGCCAAGGTAGGATGGACGAACTTCATGAGCCGAAGGTGGCCGACATTTAAAAAGTATACATTGGAGTTTTTGAGTACCGTGGAAGTACTCAAACAAGGTGGGACTTTTGAACCGTATATGATAAAATTTCAGTTGGGGAACGTTCGTAGACAACTGTCTATGACCCAATTGAACACCATTTTCAAGGTCCCAACAACCGCTCGTACCCGCCCGATGCCCCATTATGATCAATACGACTTCTGGAGAATTCTTGTGGAAACACCACAAACGGGGCCGATGTTGTATGCCGCGCGGACCGCCAAAGCCTCAAGGATCCGGAATCCAGTTTTCCGGTATATACAATGCATGACTGCGTCCTCTGTATTCGCCCGAGAAAACATTGGAGGGATGACGACTAAGGAACTCTATCTCCTCTGGTGTATGGTCACAAACACCCTCTACAACACCGCCGTCAATTTTGCCGAGCAAATCGAACAGATTAGCTAGGCGGGAAGGGGGTACGATTTCTATAGGGGCCTCATTACCCCTATTGCCGGTATTTCAATGTTGATTTCCGAGGCTTGGAGCCTATCCCGGGCAGCACTCGGGTTAACTTGGCATCGTTGCACCACATGAAGTTCATAGCAAACGAAGACAACAGATTGGTGCTTCTACAAAAGAAAGGTGCTGTATTTCCGTTGCCTAACCCGCCATACACCACCGTCGATACATTGACGGATACCACCAACTTCCTAATGAACTCTGACGCACATAACCGAATTACCGAGGCTATAGAGGCAAGAAAGAAGCGCATAGTTGAAGGTTTCTTGGATGAGGAGTATATGGTGGCGGAGGAGGATGAAATACATGGACGCGAAATGGGGATAGAACCTCATCACCCCCAAATTGGGTATGATATACCCGAGTCCTCACACGGAGGCGATTACCCCGATATTCTCAAAGCGGGGATCATCGAATCCTTCTCATAGTGGAGGACCCGGTAGCGTAATCGATTTTCAAGACATGTTATATGCGTTTGGGGAGGACTTGCGTCGGCAAGGAGAAGAGTTGAGGCGGCAAGGAGAGGATTTGAGGCAACATAGGGCTGATTTTCTCGCGTTCAGCGAGCGTTCTGAGCGGCGTTCCGAGGAGACGTGGCAAGTGCTCCAACAGCTACAAATGTGGCATATTTCTCAGGGCCACTTCCCACCACCGCCGCCGCAGTGATTCTCAGGGCCACTTCCCACCACCACCGCCGCCGCAGTGATTCAGGTATTTCTCAGGGCCACTTCCCACTTCCCCTTAGGACACTATAATTTCATTCAAGTTTGGGGGGAGAGATAGCATTTTAATACATGAAAAGTGTGGATACGAAAAAAAAAATTTCATGCATTTTGTGTTTTCACATAGTTGCATTAGAACATTCTAGGTTGCATTTGCATTAGAGCATGTTTATAGCTTTAGCACGTCTATTGCTTTCGTAGTAGTTAGAGAGTGTGTTGACCAAGCATGTTGCAACTTGTTGTTTGTGTGTTGATTGAGAATTCATATTGTTGGGATTAGATGTTGGTTATGAATTGATTGAGCCTTGAATAGATAACTTTGAGCATGTTAATAAGAAAAACTTGGTGTGATGCTTTGAATTACATTTTGACAAACTGTGAGCTTTGAGCCTTTATCGCTTATATCTTGTGCGTCTTGTTGTGATTGAGGGTATCATTCGTGTTCGTAATTCTAGAACTTGCTTGGGATCTCTGTCAAGGCCACATGTGTATGTGAATTGTGAATGTGATTAAAGGCCATCTTTGCTAGCCTTTCAAGCCTTTTGCCTACCTAAAAATGTTGAAAACTCCTAGTTAGCCAAGTTGAGCCTATAGCCTGTTTCTTTGATAACCACAAAATTTAACCCTTGATTTTGATATATCCATAACTTTAAACTCGAGTGTATGACGTTGAGTAAAGGGAGAATGAACGAGGTTGAATGAGTGGAAATTGAAAAAATAAGATACTTGGGCGTACTTGGTTAAATGGAACAAAAAAAAAATGAAGTTGATAAACTTGGGGGGCGAAGGATTGTGAATGGAGGCGATTCTCAAAAGAAAGAAAGGAAATGGAGATAAATGAAGTTGATAAAAATGAGGGATGATTGGAGAGCATTCGGGATTGTAATGAAAATGATTGATATGCTCATCGGTCTATATACTCGAGTTTGAGTCACTTTATCCAAATTTTTTTACCTAAACCAAAGAGCCTTCATTACAACCAAATGAGAAAGTCCTTTCTGATTCACAAATTACATACACTTTAGTGGCGGAGATATGAGACGAATTGCAAGCCTATGACAATTTTGCAACATCGAATTGATTTGAGCGTAAACACGTCCTATATCCTCGTGAGATGATAGTATACACTTAACATCGAGAGTTGAAATTCAGAGCATTTCACTTTGTTTTATTTGAGGCGTGTTCTTTGATTAGATATTTGAGGCTTGATTGAGTTGTACTCAACATTCATGACGAACAATATGGATTTTCTTGTGGATTCTATGTGTGCACTCGTTATCTTTATCTCCTGTTATGCTTTATCGTGTTCTAAATATTGTTGATCTAGACGGTCAGATTTAAGTTTTGGGGGATTTTGATAGGCGTGAGTTTTGCATGTATTTTGAGGCGTATTTCGAGCTATAATGATGAGTAAACATGCATATATTCGCGTTAAATGTTACATATTCACTCCTTGTGGAAAAGATATTACACTTTGCTTATTTTGTAGGAATTTCATGATATTTGAAGCTAATTGAATACGAATACGAGGAAAGCAAAGTGGAAACACGGAGAATTGAGTGGATATACGAAAAGTGAAGCCTAAAAGAGCGAAAGTTGAGCGTTCACGGAAAAAGACAGGGGGCACACGGGTTGGGCGTGCCTCAAGACACCACCCGTGCACCCCGTATAAGGATTATTGGAGCCGCAGCATGGCGCACGGGTAGCCCATGCATGGGCGCACCACCCGCGCCCTACGAGGATCGGATTATCTCACCGGAGTGGCGCGGCGGGTAGGGCGTGCTCGACGCACCACCCGTGCGCCCTACTGAGAGAGTTGGGTTATTCCAAAGAGGTGGCGCACGGGTAACTCGTGGCGTGGGCGCACCACCCGTGCGTCTACGCTCGGAATCCCATGTCTGCAAAGCATTAAGCCCTAAACTTGATGGTGGGTATAAAAAGGCTTTTTGGGGGGCACACAAGGACATTCTCGGCATTTTTGGGATCTACAACACAAGACAAGAGTCAACTCTTGAAGGATGATATCAAGGAGATAATCGGGTTGCATCGGAGCTTGAAGAACGGAGATATATCGAGAGATTGTCGACATTCCTATGTTTTCTTGCTTCTCTTTTAGTTTCAATCTTTTATTTCCATTTGTAATGACTTTGAACACTTTGTGTATAAGTTGTTTAATCATGTGTAGTTAAACTCTTGTGATTTCCGGGTTTTGGAAGTAGATTAATTGAACTCTTGTTGAATGTTTTAATCTTAGTTGAAGTTATTGTCTTGAAGCCTATTTGAGTATTTTGAGCTTATTCTTGTTTTATCACTTGATCAATGATTTAACTTGTTTGATATATTGATTCATAATTCGAGAGATGAGTTTCAATATTAGATCTTGTACACTCGACACAAATATTTGCATGAATCGAGAGGTTTGTAAATATTTGTGAGGATATTTGATCTTTTGTGCTTTTGGGAGTTGAATGCTTTATGTTGAGTAGAGATGCTAGCATAAGTATTTCAATCTACATTTTATATGCATCTCGATAGGGAGGATAAAATAGCTTTGTGATCGTCTTATAGGAATATTGATAATAACGTGGCTTGATTAAACGGACAACAAAGAGGATTATTAATCGAAACCTTAACTCGGAAATCCATTACATCATCTTGATATTTCTTTCATTTGTGTTATCTTATTCTTGTGTTTTAGTGATTTAAATTGTCTTAATCTCAAAACAACAATCATCAAATTTCGATCGTCTAAATAAAAATAAGACAATCTTGGATCAATACTTAGCATATTAATTTATTAGTTTCCGTGGATACGACCTTGCTACCATATTCTATAATGTACACCGTACACTTGCGGTGAAGCTAAAAATATAGGCGAACATTAGGACATAAGAGTGCTAGAGTAAGTGAACCTCTTGAAGTGAATACAGGGGGAAAATATCTTAAAGCTGATTTATACATAATTAAGATGAAGGATTTTGATGTAATCTTAGGTATGAATTGGCTTAGTAGATATCAGGCAGACATTAAGTGTCACGAGAAAGAGATAATATTCAAACTGTCAGGAAATGATGAGATAAAATTCTATGGGATTAAGTCTAAGGCAGTACCACGAGTGATATCGGCAATGAAGGCAAGAAAGATGTTGAAAAAGAAAAATTGTCAAGTATATCTAGTGAGTTTAGTAGATACCTTGACAATCGAAGTGACACCTAATGACGTATCAATTGTGCAAGAATTTTTGGATGTATTTCCAAAAGACTTGCCGGGAATTTCTCCAGATTGCCAGGTTGAATTTGGAATAGATTTGGTACCTGGGCAGCACATATATCTAAGGCACCCTATAGGATGGCGCCAAAGGAGTTACAAGAGCTAAAGGCGCAAATACAATAACTTTTGGATTTGAGATTTATTAGACCTAGTGTATCACCGTGGGGAGCACCAGTTCTATTTGTAAAGAAAAAAGACGGGTCACTTAGAATGTGTATCGATTATAGAGAACTTAATCGACTCACAGTGAAGAACAAGTATCCACTACCGAGGATTGAAGGCTTGTTCGATCAATTGAGAGGTGCCAGCACTTTCTCTAAGATTGAATTGAGATCCGGATATCATCAGTTAAAAATTAAAGAGAATGATATTCCAAAAACGGCATTTAGAACTCGATATGGACATTACGAGTTTGTAGTAATGCCATTTGGGTTAAGTAATGCACCAACAGTATTCATGGACTTGATGAATAGAATGTTTCATCTGTATCTAGACCAATTCGTCATAGTCTTTACAGATGATATACTTGTATATTCAAATAATAGAGAGCAACACACTAAGCACTTAAGAATAGTGCTAGAAACACTTTGCAAGGAAAAGTTATGTGCGGAATTCAAGAAATGCGAGTTTTGGCTAGATCGAGTGGTGTTTCTTGGACATGTAACCACTGCTCAAGAAATTGAAGTGGACCCGGTTAAAGTTGAAGCGATCAACGAATGGAGTGCACCTACGAATGCGAATGAAGTTCGCAGTTTTTTAGGTTTGGCAGGCTATTATCGGAGATTTATTGAAGGATTCTCAAAAATAGCTGCGCCTATGACTCGACGACAAGAAAAGGGGAGAAGTTTCAATGGAATGAGAAATGCGAAGAAAGCTTTCGGGAGTTGAAACGAAGGCTAACCGCCAAGATTAACAATTCGACCCCACTAAAGATTTTGTTATCTATAATGATGCATCAAAACAAGGTTTGGGATGCGTGCTAATGCAACATGGTAAAGTGGTTACCTACGCCTCAAGACAACTAAATCCACATGAGTTAAATTATCCTACTCAAGACCTAGAGTTAGATGCTGTAATGCATGCATTAAAGATCTGGCGCCATTACCTATATGGAGGAAATGTGAAATCTTCACCGACCACACAAAAGCTTAAAATATCTATTTACTCGAAAAAGAGCTAAACATGAGGCAAAAGAAGATGGTTGGAATTGGTGAATGACTATGATTGCACTATCAACTATCATCCGGGTAAAGTTAATGTTGTCGCCGATGCATTAAGTCGTAAAACAAAAGGAAAAATGTCAAGTTTGATATCTGAACAAGAACATCTTGTGAGAGAATTTGCCAGGATGAGAATTGAAGTAGTGGTACCACCAAAAAGCACAGAGATAGTACTAACATCTTTGGTGGTGCAACCTACTATGAGAGAGAAGATAAAAGAAGCTCAACCTCGAGATAAATTTTTGAGCAAAATGAAAGAAAAAGCTTGTGAAGGGAATGTAAAAGGATAAGAAGCTCATTGTACGCCGTACACAGCTCACCCTGGAGGTACAAAAATGTATCGAGATTTAAGAGAAGTATTTTGGTGGCGAAGTATGAAAAGCGATATTGGGACTTTTGTGGAAAAATGTTTGACTTGTCAGCAAGTTGAAGCCGAACACCAAAGGCCATCTGGTTTGCTCAAACCACTTGACATTCCAGAATGGAAATGGGAGCACATAACTATGGATTTTGTAGTAGGACTTCCACCATCAGTCAAGGGAAACAAGGCTATTTGGGTTGTAGTAGATCGGTTAACAAATTCAACTTATTTCTTACCCGTTAAGATGATGTTCGGTATGGAACGATATGCACAAATTTATATTGAGGAGATAATGAGACTTCATGGAGTTCCTGTGTCAATTGTTTCAGACAGAGATACGCGTTTTACTTCTAAGTTTTGGAAAAGTCTACAAAGTGCCTTGGGAACAAAGCTAAACTTTAGTACGGCTTATCACCATAAAAAGATGGACGATGAAAGGACTATACAAATATTGGAAGATATGTTGACAGCATGTGTGCTCGACCTAGGAAGTAATTGGGAAACATTATTACCCTTGGTAGAATTCGCTTATAACAACAGTTATCAAGCGACTATTGGGATGACTCCATACGAGGCGTTGTACGGAAGAAAGTGTAGATCACCATTATATTGGAGCGAAGTTGGTGAAAGGAAAATTTTGGGGCTGAATTAATTCGGCAAACTGTTGAGAAGATAGCTAGAATACAAGATCGAATCAAGATGGCTCAAGATAGACAAAAGTCGTATGCGGATAGACGGAGAAAACATAGACAGTTTGATGAAGGAGAAAAAGTATTTCTGAAAGTATCTCCTATCAAAGGTGTTATTCGATTTGGCGAAAAGGGAAAGCTGAAATCGAGATATATCGGACCATTTGAAATCCTTACACGAGTTGGAGATTTAGCTTATCAGCTAGCATTACCACCGAGTCTATCAAGTGTGCACAATGTTTTTCACGTCTCTATGCTAAGAAAATATGTTCACGATTTAAGTCACATCGTGAGTTATAAGGATCTGACAATCAACAATGACTTAACTTATGAGGAAGCACCAGAAGCTGTTTTGGAACGCAAGATTCACCATTTGAGAAATAAAGATATTGCTCTGATCAAAGTACAGTGGAGACGTCATGGCAGAAATGAAGCTACTTGGGAGCGTGAAGAGGAGATTCGTGTCAAGTACCCAAGTTTTTCAATTCCATGTAAGATATCGAATTTCGAGGACGAAATTATATTTAAGGAGAGTAGAATGTGACAACCACTATTTTAAGTACGGGTTATTTTAGGGGTTATATATATTATGGACTAATTTAGGTTAGATGTTTAGGGGTTAGAATTTACTAGTATAAATAGGTGTAGTTTCATACATAATTTTACACCCAAATTTCAAATAATTAAGGTAATAATATATCTTTTCTCTACTTATTATTCAAGTTTCTCATATATATATATATATATATATATATATATATATATTTCACAATTCACGAGCCTCTTTCAATATTTTCACAATTTTTTCCTTAATTAGTTTAATTTATTAAAATCACATATTAATTATAATTTTATTTAATGTAGAAAACGAAGGGATCGAGGATTAGGACTTTTACTGCTCATTTTTCTACATCGAATATCTGCGATTATTAAGGTAGAGATTTCTATATTATTTGTCTTTATTTAATGTTTCATGATTATACTTCATTGATTGCAATATATGTCAAGAGGAAATAAATTCATATAAGCTAGGGGCCATGAAAAGAAAAGGGATAAAACGTATCTTTGGGGTGAACCCGCAATGCTATATGCAGAAGGCGCGATCGGAGGAAAAAGAAAATGAATGAATTTACTGCTGTAATTATGTGAATATTTTCATGTTATATTAAATATTGACAGATATATCCTTACTGATCGAGATGAAGCTCACTCCTATTATTATCATGACTTCCAGGTTGAGGAATCCGGCTGAAGATATGATGTTGTGGATGGTGGAATAAATCATGATATATTTATATTTTAAATAATTATGATCGAACTAAATTTTAGATTTATGTCTTTAATTTTCTGGTTTATGCTTGGAACAATTGTTGGATATTTTAATTTGGAAGATGTATTATTATTATTATTATTATTATTATTATTATTATTACTACTACTACTACTACTACTATTACCACTATTATTATTATTATTATTATTATTATATTTGTTTTCCATAAGAATTAAAATTTTTCAATCATTTGTTTTATAATTATTGGGATTACTTTAATTTATAAATTTGTGTGTTCTTAATAATATTTTTAGAGTAAATTAATTTCATAAAATTGGGTCGTTACAATGCTTGACATGTTACAGAATTTCTGGTAAGTTTCTTTGCTCGCCGGAATCTTGTTTTCCCAGAGAATTGTTCTCTTCGTCTCGAAAAGATCTTCTGCGAATCTTGTTGTTGATCCAGTCATTGAATTCAGTAGGAAAGATCCATTTGCTGAATTCTGGAAAAACATAAACGGATATTTGACTTTGTCCATTTCTGTTAGACAAACTCAAAGACCCCATGCTCGTCGTGTAGAAGCTTCGTCTTCGGAAATTGCTCCTACTAACACTGGTCCTTCTTCCGGTGAAGCTTCCTTAATATATTTTAAGGCATTTTCATCCGGTCTTCTTAGCTTGATGAAATGAAAAGCTTTATTAAAGCCTTTCTTGCTGATTGGGAGTCAGATCTTGATAAAATACGGTTCAAAATATCTCATCGGCCAAATGTGGATTATTGGCCCAAGTCTTGTAAATCGCTTCCCAATCCATTTGGTAATTTTGAAATTTCGGGAATTCGGGTGATATAATATAAATTGAAGCTAAAGCTCCAAAAGTATACCATTCTTGAACTTCATTTGGATGACTTCCTGTTTCATCCAAACTGGGGTACTTGCCGAGATATCAACTATTGTTTTTTCCGGGTTGATACCTCTTTTTGTAACCAATTTCTCCCATTGTCTTTGATATACCCGCATTGGAGAAATCTTAATTTCGTCGATTTGGACCCTAGATTTGCACATGTCGTGGCCAGGATCCAACTCTCCCTCTTTACCATGAGAGGTCTTTGGGTTGACTTGAAGACTCGGGTTGTGACAGGAGCTTCAACATTCGTTCTGATTTGTACACCCTGGGGGGGATGCATCACACCGCAACACTTGTGATTATGGTACTTGAATCCATAACCTGCAGGTTAGAGCCCCATTCTCTATTTGCCCCTTTTTGCATCGTAGGAGATGCGGACTGGAGAGAGGCCCTTGCGATACTAAGAACAATTGTCTTGAGCTTAACCGGCATGCTCGTATTTGACTAGAAGCAGATTTGCTTCGGCTGTTGAAGTCGTCCGGCAAACACGCATTGAGACATAACGTCCCAAAATCTCATTCTAGACTCTCCAGGTTTTCCCGAGATGTCTTACTCGTTTAAGGACGCCAATCGAACGCGCGTCCTTCCATCTCGTGTCAAAAAATCTGCAAGAATATTTTCATGAGATTTTATAATGACAATATCATAATCATAATATTGACATTCAGCTTGCCATCTAAGTAATCGAGTCTTTTTCGGTTTTGATTCAATTTTGTTTTTGAGAAAAAGCCTTGACGCTTGAATTATCAATTTTAAAGCAAACTTTTAGCTTGAAAAAATAGAGGCCATTTTTAAAAGCCTTTACGATTGCAAAAGAATTCTTTTCGTTGATATGCCATCTGTTTGCTTCAGCGGGTGTGAATAAACCGCAATATCGTATGGCACTTCCTCGTTTGGTGTGACCTTAGTAAGCTGCTTGCCCACCAATCATCACGGCATCGTGTAAAGAACCGATTCGTTTCGTATTGGGGAATCGCAAGCTTTGGAAACTTTTTACAAACTTCTTTAAGTTGCTTAATTCTTCTTGATGTTCATCTTCCTATTTGAATCTTTGCATCTTTTTTTAAGCAATGGGCTAAACACCTTCGTAATATGCCGATTGTTAATAAACATCCTAAGCAAAATTAACAACTCCAAGAAAACTCGCATTTTGTTTCTTGTCTTTGATGTATCCGGAAATCCCGTATCTTTTCTACAATATGATTCGTAGAATAATTCTAGATTCATCGATTTCAATTCCGAGGAATTCAATCTGTCTTGTTGCGATTACCGCCTTCTTTTCCGAAAGCACTAATCCCTCTTTGTGACACACATCTGAAAATATCTCCAAATGTTTGAGGTGCTCCTTCATGTTCTTTGAAGCGATAAGAATATCATCAATGTATACGAACATGAAATTGAAATAGTCTTTGAAGAGATTATCCATCTTTCTTTGATATATTTGGGTTGCGTTAGCCAATCTCATAGGCATCACGTTCCAAATATAGTGTCCATGTGGTGTAGAGAAAGCTGTAAACTTCTTACTTTCTTCCTTCATCTTAATCTGGTAGAATCCAGACTTGCAATCGAACTTTGAGAATATCTTGGCACCTTTGATGCAGTTAACCAGATGTTCTCTGCTCGGGATATAGTATCCATCGAACTCCAGGATGCTATTAATTCCCTTGTAATTAATAACAAGTCTTGGCTTTCCTCTTTGATTTCTCCATGGTTTCTGACTAAGAATCCTGGACTGCTGTATGGAGAAACTCCTGGTGAAATCAACTTAAGGTCCAAATGTTCCTTAAGTGTCTTCTGCATATCCTCACGATCCTTCTGATTCATAAGGATTGGTTTGAATCTTACGAACTCGTACTCCTTTCCTGGTTTAACCTTTAAGGAAACTTTAAGCTCGTTCTTGTCCCACCATGCCAAATGATCTTCATTATAATTCCTTTGGATCTTCTTCTTGATATCCTAGAGTGATATTTGATCTTCTATGGTAACATCACTCTGGGCTTCTCCATTAGGCTCATCATCAATTCATCAATAGCCTCTAGAGGTACTCTTTCTTCTCCTTGTATTCTGATTGAATACAAGTTATTATCCCATCTTTTTGTATCTTTTTGCTTCGAACCATATTGTCGAAAGGATAATAAAACATCACCAAATCTTCTTTTATCCGTCATTTTTGGATTTCGAAGTTTGGCTTCATCACCACGCTTACTGCGAAAATTAATAGGCATTTTTCTATAAAATGCTTCCCACAGTCTCTGGGCAATAATCTTATGATCACAAAATGTTGTGAAAATAAGTCTTTTTGTCTCATTTTCCTGTGTAAATTGCTTGAATGTTTGTAGGAAATTGTTTCCTAACAACACACATCTGCTCATGTATCATGGAAATAGATTGGTGGCGTCTTCACTTTGTACCATGGGGTACCTCCTGCGCCTCCGATCATGATTTTCGCTTGTTTAATTCCTCTATGAAGAATAAGAATTCTTTTAGAGAAATCTCTTCTGCAATAGCTGGTAAATCTTCTCCAATTTCTTTAGGAAAAACATCCGGCTGCAAAGTACATATTCCGACTCCGAATCAATATAGGCGCGAAATACTCGGCTTTATATTCAAACATATAACATTAGATAGAAATGTATATGGAGAATGGACTAGTGGTCATCTCGATTCTCAGTATCTCTTATTAGCTTTTGTGAACTCCATTCCGTCTTGTAATCTTTCCCAAGGTTTATGATCCTCAAGAAATTCAATTCCCGGTATTAATTGTTTTGGGATTTTTCCTACAACTCTGTGATAGTCGGCTCAATTTCACCTATCTTTAGGCTTCCTTGATACCGTCAACTATTGGTTGTTGGAGATAATATAAAACATCACAAGGAAAAATATTATCATTTTGAGTGATGTCGAATATTACTTCAACTTCTCGCCATCCATCGGACATTTCGGCTCTCATGTTGTTTTGAAAACATACGGGATACGCCGATTTGACTTTTACTTGGTCTCCTTTCTTCCCAACGGCTGCTACTCGTCATTCTGTCCTGTTGGAAAGACATCCTTCTTGGCTCAACTCTAAGACTTCGGCTTTTGTTGAAGACGGGTTGATTTTGTAGTTTCATATCGATCTCCTTGATAGTTGGAGACTCAACAATCTCTGGTAAAACCACCCTGGCAAAGTCCTCGAAAATCCTTGGGACTTTAATAAATTCATCTCTCAAGAATACTTCTGAATGATGTGTATTCGAGAGAGCATAGTGTAAGTCCAAGCGACTACGATAATCTAGAGGGGGGTGAATAGATTATCTCTATCTTTCGATTTCTCCCTCTTTTTCGAACAAAACAAGCCAAGACAATAATAAAGGTGCGGGAATGTAAATAACACGCGACGATTTATAGTAGTTCAACCCACCTAGGGCCTAATTTACTACCACCCCAGTATATCCGGGATGGATTTTGAAAAAGAAAAAGAATTTTATTAATTACCACAATTAATACAAATTCAACTTGCAACACCTTGAAGAGCACCACACTCTTCTTCAACACCACCTTTGGAGATTACCACAATCTCCCTTTGAAGATTATCACAATCTTCCTTCAACGGCACCTTTGAAGATCACCACAATCTTCAATCTTGAAGAATACCAAATTCTTCAACACCTCAACAAGAAGATTACCACAATCTTCTTACACCTAACACCTAGATCACCCAAGTGTGTTCTTACCACAAGAACACTCACAAGGATATCTTATGTTGAATGATTACCCAAAAATTCAAGATTACAACTCGATAATGAATTATACAATTGAGTGCAAGTATAATCAAGAATAGCCTAGACCTAAAAAATGTGAAAGTGATAAGCTAGGCAAATTACAACAAGAATGATGACAATATAAAACCAAGTGTTTGCTTTAGTATTTCTTGTTGTGTTGTATTATTCTCTATTTTTGTTGTGCTTCAAATCTTTCTCTATTTATAGGAGATGATTGATCATTGATAGGCTCCTCTTGGAATCTGATATCTACAAAAAAAAATTTGCAATTAAAATCAAGATTATAGCTGTTAGAAATCAATCCCACAATTTAGGGAAAAACTGTCTGCTGCACAACAGTTAAAATTTTGCTGTCAAAACTCATCTTCAGGTACGAGTTGCCCTATAAGGTGACCGGTTGGCCTCAAAACAAAAATATTGTCCAATATTTTATCGAAAATAAACTCTAAGAAATACACCGAAAAATAGTAAAAATATTTTAGACCAATCGGGAGTATTAGGACAACATTTAGAAACCTAGTTTGGATGTAAAAACCCATTGATACAAAATCTTTAAATGTGTTGTCCAATTTTGTCGAAAATAATCTTGAAGAAATACTCCGGAAAATATTAAAACCATTTTAAATCATTTAGGAGTATTTGGACAACCTTTAAAAACATTGTTTTGGTATAAAAACAAAATCATCAAAATCATGATAAAACCTTTTATCAAACAATTTCCCCCTTTTTGATGATTACAAACCAAAACAATTTTAACGAGGTCGATTTTGAAAACAAAACAATTTTACCAGTTAAAAAGAACTATCCGTTGTGAGCGACAACATTCCACGCAATATAATCACAAGGATAGGAGTAGAGATTTTCAAACACATATAGCAAAAGCTCCCCCTATCAACATGCACAACAAGAGTAATAAAGAATAGCAATCAACTAAATGCTAAAAGCTCAGCTTTTACATATTGATCTTAAGTATCAAGAGCTTATAAGCTCCCCCTGTCAACAAAACATCATCAGACAAGTATATAAGTCCATAATACAACAAATGGACTAAGTATAATCCACAACTTATGGCTTTAAGAAGCCATAACTTATAGCTTCTTTCCCGAGCTTATTTTAGCTTTTATGAGCTAATAAGCTTATAACCTGTTTCTCCCCCTTTGGAATCATCAAAAAGAATGTTAGCACGATAAAAACATCATATAATCATATTAAAGTGCGCAACTAAACCGATGTATCGGGCTATTTGAACATTGAAGCTTATAAACCAAATAGGAGGGAAAAGTCGATCATACGACTTGTAGAAGCTTATGAAAACTCATTTAATTTGCAAAATATGATCTCTATAAATATATAGGACATTTGAAAACAAGAGAATCATGTAGGTGATGACTTTTTCATTGAAACATTTTATCGAACACTTGGCGGACGTCAAAAATTGAAGAGGATATATATAGCCCTTGTAAATGTAATCAAGCCAAGTTTTTCATCACCAAAAGAAGTTTTGCAAATATCATTCATTAACAATCATCATGCTCAACACAAATATATAAGAATTGTATCAAGAAATATACATATAGGCCAAGTTCTCAAAGGTTCAACCCAATTGAGATAAGGAAGTGGAATTCTTACCATTTTATCGGTGAAGACGAGCAATGATGATGATAATCGAGCTAGATAATCCCTAAAATATGAAATTTATGCAACAAAACTCATTTGGAGTGAATTGTGTGTGCAAGTGACAAAGGGGTGGAAATAGAGAGGAAAAACATTAAAATGACAAAATACAAGAACTGAGGCGGTTTTAACCAAATTTTCACAGTGGGCCACCGGTCAAGGGCTTGGGCGACTGGTCGAGCAGGTGGGCGACCAGTCGACCCCTGCCCTGGCAGCCCACTGGTTTAATTCTATTTTGAAAATCCGAAATTTGATCCAAAAATCCGATTTTTCGCCCCTAAGTTTTAAAAACATGCAAAATGCAAACATAGACATCATTCAATATACATTATGTCATAATCAACCTCGAATTGAGGTAAAATAATCGGCGGTAAACGATTAAAAAATCCGCGAGTTATCATTGAGATGGAATTAAACACATCTCAAGTTTTTGTTAAACATGCAATCCCTTAGAAAAAAATATCGAATCTCAATATGTTTAGTTTGATTGTAACGAACCATATTTTGAAAAAATTGTAATCACTGGACTTGTTATCCCGAAAAATATGATCATTTTAAAATTTTGGATATACAAGCCATAAGATGAGGTGTCTTTTAAATATTTGAAAGTTTCTTTTAACGACACTTTAATGAGATTCGTTGGGATTGTTTTTTTTTTGAGCTCGAGCATATAGACATAAGACATATGGAATGTCGAGTCTATGAGAGTAATAAAAGTGAATGAACATACCTCAAATATGTTTGTCGACCGATATGCCTTCCTCAACCTTCGTCAATCTTTACATGGTAGTCATAGAGGTTGAGATGGTTCTTTCTTATTCAATGTCTCACTTATTCTTTTGTATACTTTGAGTGTGGAATATAACCACCTTCTTGGCATTGTTGAACTTGAATTCCAATGAAGAAATTGATTTTCCCTCATCATGATCATCTTAGGTTCACCTTGCATTGACTTAGAAAAATATCTTGCACAAAAGATGATTTCATCAACATAAATTAGCACAAGTAAACAATCTTGCCCTTTTTAAAAAACAAAGAGAGTAGTATAAACTTTACCTCTTGTAAAATCATTTTGCAAAAGAAAATCTCTAAGTCTATCATAACATACACGGGGTGCATGTTTTAAACCAAACAATGCCTTTTATAAAAATCATTTTGCTTAAAAAATTTCAAACCCCGGTTGTTTTTCATAGGCTTCTACTTAAACAAAACCATTTTAGAAAATTGGATTTAACATCCATTTGGTAAAGCTTGAAATTTTCTTGAAACAAGAATGGGCAAGTAAAATGCGAATAGCTACAAAAACATGCTACGGGTGCAAATGTATCATCAAAATCAATACCTTCTTCTTGGCATTACCTATGAGCTACTAACCTTCCCTTGGTCATCAAGCTTGTTCAAAATACCAAAAATTTCTGCAAAATCTTAGCAAGATATCTTTACACAAGAGCATAGTAATATCGAATAATAGAGACGTTATAACAAGTAACACATACTATGCTTTCAAGCAAATCATCAAGAGTTCAATAAGACATGTAAGTTCAAATAAGATTATAGAGAGCTATATAAGGTCTCTTTTGAAATTTAAAAATCCGAGAGCATATAGTTGATATCTCATTTAAAAGGAGCAGTTGAACAAGAGTTTTGACAAGAATGAATATGAGCAATCAAATGCATAATTTTGAGAAGAGGATAAAAAATCAAATGTTTTATCAAAACAAATATGATCCTTTACAAGTCTCGGATAAAACAAGCTTTATAGAATAGTGCCTTTCAAAACTCGAAAAATCCTCTTAATGACACTTATGAAATACTTTGAAATAACTTGAAAGATAAGAACATAGGCATATGACAAAAATATATCGAGTCTATAGGATGAATACCAATGATGAGCGTACCTCGATAGTTTAAGCATCACTTGAAGAGGATGAGGAAATATATATCCTACACATATCTTAAACAAGTATAGCACAAAACGAATATGATACAAGTGTAGGCTAAAACAATAAAATATATCACAAGTAAGATCATGCCATAAAACTCCATAAGAGATGATAAAACAATTAAGTCTAAGCAAATGCACAAGGGTTTAATATAAGCATCATACAAGGTCTCATTTTTCAAAAAATTTTAAAACCACAAATATATTGAAGACCTTAATTTTAAAAAAATGAAAACTCATTTTGCAATTTAGACACAAATAAAAACATGCAAAAAAAATGCATATTTAAATAGGGAGATACGGTTTATCAATTTCGCCATTTCCATGGGTTGTGCCGTTCCCATTGTTGATGATATCTTCCCCTTTGAAAATCATTTTGTTGATGATGGCTTCTCCGATTGTTCCATTTCCAAGGATTTTGTCCTTCCCATTTTTGATAATGTCTTTCTCTTGGAAATTCGTTGTGGTGTCGTCTTCTCCTTTGATCAAACGGAATGGTCATTTGATGTCTTCTTGGCGGTATGAGTTTTCTTCGATTATTATTCCGCCGGGTACCTAATATGACATTGTTTTGTGGTACCCTCAAGTGTTTGGGTCCTTTGGGATTAGCTTTGAGACTTTTAGGTCTCCAATAATAATTAGAGCTATTTTTAGTCCGACAAGTATTAACCGTGTGACCCGTTTTACCACAATAAAAACAGTAGTAATTTTTGGAGCATAAAGACCAATATGCATAGGGACTTAATTTGTTTTCACATAATTAACAACACTAGGTTTATGATCAAGTACTTGTTTCAATTTATCACAACTATGAATATCAACAATCTTGGTCATTTTATTGGTACTCAAGTTGGATTTTAATAAATCCCTTTTCATGCAATTAATATCCTCAACAAGAGTACTATTCTCTTTTTCAAGGTTTCTAACCTTATCAAGTGTGGTGGTGTGAGCACATGATAGTGATTCATAGGAAGTAAATAAACTATCCTTATCATTTTTCAAAACATTGAATTCCTTTTTCAAATTTTTGTACTTAACAAGCAAACTTTGTAATTCATTTTGAAGGTCATCAAAATCATTTTGCAAATCACTATAATCATTTTGTATAACAATATCATAGGATGTAGAGGGTTTAAGACATACCTCGTTTTCTTCTTCGATGCCCATAAAACATTGTTCAACTACTTCATAGTTGGAAGTTGTAAAAGACTTGTTCCTTAGATTTGACCTTGTATCCCTTTGAGAAATAGATGCTTTTGAGTTGCTCATATCATTTGCATATACTTCATGAATGGCTTCTAATTTTTGCCATACTTCATGAGCCGATCGAATTCCTACAATAAGATCATATTCCAAATTGGTAAGTGAACAATATAAAATATTGAGAGCTTTATCATTTAAGGAGATGATTTTCTTTTTTTCATCATTGAGTTCCTTGAGAGCTTTGGAGGTGTATGGTGTGTCTTTCATCGGAATGCATTCTCCATTGATGACGATGTTCCAAATATCGAATCCGCAACCTTGTAAATAGCATTCCATTCTTTCTTTCCAAAATGCAAACTTTTTGGAATCAAATCGTGGGCAGTGGTGAAGGTTAGGAAGGGTGAGCTTCATTCGTAGTCGACGATCGTTTCTCTTCACTCGCGATGTGAAACGAGCTTGCCAAAGAGTTTGGCTCTGATACCACTTGTAAGTCCAAGCGGCTACAATAATCTAGAGGGGGGGTGAATATATTATCTCAATCTTTTCGATTTCTCCCTCTTTTTCGAACAAAACAAGCCAAGACAATAATAAAGGTGCGGGAATGTAAATAACACGCATCGATTTATAGTAGTTCAACCCACCTAGGGCCTAATCTACTACCACTCCAGTATATCCGGGATGGGTTTTGAAAAAGAAAAAGAATTTTATTAATTACAACAATTAGTACAAATTCAACTTACAACACCTTGAAGAGCACCACACTATTCTTCAACACCACCTTTGGAGATTACCACAATCTCCCTTTGAAGATTACCACAATCTTCCTTCAACGGCACCTTTGAAGATCACCACAATCTTCAATCTTGAAGAATACCAAATTCTTCAACACCTCAACAAGAAGATTACCACAATCTTCTTACACCTAACACCTAGATCACCCAAGTTTGTTCTTACCACAAGAACACTCACAAGGATATCTTGTGTTGAATGATTACCCAAATATTCAAGATTACAACTCGATAATGAATTATACAATTGAGTGCAAGTGTAATCAAGAATAGCCTAGACTTCAAGAATGTGAAAGTGATAAGCTAGACAAATTACAACAAGAATGATGACAATATAAGACCAAGTGTTTGCTTGAGTATTTCTTGTTGTGTTGTATTATTCTCTCTTTTTGTTGTGCTTCAAATCTTCCTCTATTTATAGGAGATGATTGATCATTGATAGGCTCCTCTTGGAATCTGATATCTACAAAATAATTGCAATTAAAATCAAGATTATAGCTGTTAGAAATTAATTCTACAATTTAGGGAAAAGTTGTCTGCTGCACAACAGTTAGAATTTTGCTGTCAAAACATAGGGCGACCGGTCGCGCAGAAAAAGAGTTTGAAAAGAACACAACAAAAATACAACAGGGGGACCGGTCCTGGGGGTGGTCGACCGGTCGCCCACAATGTGGACCGGTCACCCCTCTAAATTTAACGTTACAGGTTGTTCTGTAATCTCTTTAGATACCGGTCGCCTTCTAGGTCAACCGGTCGATCTCCGGAGTTTTCTCAAACGTCTCGTTTCTATTTCAAAACTCATCTCTAGGTACGGGTTGCCCTATAGGGCGACCGGTTGGCCTCAAAACAAAAGTGTTGTCCAATATTTTATCGAAAATAAACTCCAAGAAATACTCCGAAAAATAGTAAAAATATTTTAGACCAATCGGGAGTATTAGGACAACATTTTGAAACATAGTTTGGATGTAAAAACCCATTGATACAAAATCATTAAATGTGTTGTCCAATTTTGTTGAAAATAATCTTGAAGAAATACTCCGGAAAACATTAAAACCATTTTAAATCATTTAGGAGTATTTGGACAACCTTTAAAAACGTCATTTTGGTATAAAAATAAAATCATCAAAATCATGATAAAACCATTTATAAAATACATAGGATATCTTGTATGTGATTGAGTAGGGTCTATTCCCTTCTTTCATCAAATCATCTCTTTTGAAATCTTGATGAAGGGTTAGGACTCTACTGAAATATCGATCTCCCAAATTGTATGCAATTCTAGGATAGACATTAAATGTCAATTTCCCAGCATACAAATTTCCTATAACCGCTCCAAGGCATGAATCCTTGAGATGTGAGATTCGCTTGTCAAAAATAGCAAGATTGAGTGGCGAATCTATTCCTTCCTTGAATGTTGCCTTAATAATGACTCTTATGGGTCCGATGTGAATCCATGATAGTGTTTTTGCAACTTCTCTTTTAACTCTGCTTTTAATCTCCTGGATTTCTTTAATAGGAACCAACTGCATCTCGATCAGGTTACCGGTAAACTCCATCGGAATAGCAAATTCTCCAGTTGTTACCCTGTGGATAATTTGATGTTTTATGTTACGAAACCCAATTTTATCCAATGCTTTTTCCATAGCTCCAATTGTAAATCCATCACAGACTTGAAGCTTTGGATCTTCCTTCATGATTCTCATAAGAGTTTTATGAGAAACCATAGTGTGAGAGAGGAATCCTGACATATCCTCCCGATTTGTCTGTGAAGAATTTCTTCTTCACTCCGATTCGAGTGAGTCACTTCCATCGTTAGAATATATCTCTTCTTCATAGATGCTTTCATCCGAGGTATATCCTCAAATTGATACACATGTATAAGATCTTGATAATAGACAACTTCCTCGATTTCTGGTGTGGCCTCGAAATGTCTGACTCCTCGGTTTTTGATTGTCTGGGCAATCCGTTGAGATATGCCCTCTTGCTCCGCATGTCCAACAATTACTGAGTCTTTGAAACTTTCATTTGCTCGTGTGAGCTCGCCCGAAAGTTCTCCTTCCGCAGTGTTCTCATTGGTACTTGCTTGATTAGACCCTGATGAAGAGGCTCTACTCATTGGTCTTGCCGGGTCTTTGTCCGTTTTGTAACTTTGGGCTTTTTGTTTTGACCAAAACCTTCTAGGTCTCCATGAAGACCCGCTTTGTTGTTGCTTATCTGCGGTATGGATGGCTTCGCTCCTTCTTCTTTCTGCCGCCTTGGTTGACCTCCCACAATTGTTGGGATGTCATTATCCACGCAACATAGAGGAACCGCTTTGTTAATTCCTCTTAATCTCTTGTAATTCTGTGACAGAGCTACTTGGTAACACCATTGAGATAACTTGGCCTTTAGGAAAGACATTTTTTCGGTCACAATTTCTACTTCCACTCCATCCTTGTATTCCCCGATAAGCATTTCTCTCCGGGGACTCGAATTTTGGCAAAAAGAATAGGCATGCGGCTTCCTTTTCTTCGATCTTGGATTTCCACCAAAAGTATTGATGAATAACTTGATATATTCATCAATATGACAAATATCATATAACTCAAGGCTATAGAGGGCTTGTTTATATCTATTTCTTTTTCATCCTATAATCCTAAAATAACTTTGTCTTGGATGAACTGGATTTTGAATAGTTTTGCCATACCATTGACAATTCTTTTAAGTGATTCCCGATGTGACCGAACCTTTTGTACTAGCATCGGTCATATCACGGCAATCTTCACCGATCCTTCAAGACTCATTTCAAGGAGTAAAATGAATGAATCCTTTGTAAGATTGAGGGTTCTGCTTTGAAATTCTCATAGTTGAAGCCCATTCATCAATGAGAACTTCTCTATTTTTAAAATCTGGGATGTCCAGATTTAATATCAACCCATATGGATGTATTGGGTCGAGGTGCGATCTTCCATAAGGCGTTTGATAAACATTCGGCCTTCCAGTAGGTTGTCTGGTTCCCGCAAGAGGGTTTCGACCTCATGTCCCTGAAAGTGGATCACTCCCAGTCGTAAAATCCCCAGCATGTGGCATCCTCTCGTTCCGAGCGCCATGATTCGAACCCGTACTTTCTTCGACGTTAGGATTAACTGGTGGTGGTGGAATTGGTCTTCCTTCTGGATCATAGGTGACCAATGTTCCATCTTCTGTGTTCATCTTTAAATCTACAATTCCTAATCCTGCAAAGGATTCTGCAAGGTTATGTAGATCTTTAAGATTCATCTTTTCCATATCCATCTTTTTTAATTTTTGATGGATTTTCCTTTGATTAGAGTAATGATCTTCTCCTCATCTGTCATTTTTCGTATAACCGATTGGGTTCCGTTTTGGTGTAAATAGGTCTTGTCCCAAAATCTATACGCTTCTTTCTCTCAGGAAGAACTCGGCTATCCTCCAGGTTCTTGACTCGTTTCGAATGTCATGAAGGAGTTCAAGAGTTTCTTACGATATTTAACCATCGTCTCCATTTGGTTCTCGATCGATGAACTTGTCTTTGGTAGATGAATATGGCGGTTCGTAATTCTACACCGTCTTACGGACTTCGTAAGATCTTTGGAGAACTTAGATTTGTCTAGAAGTATCTCGTTCCACTCAGGTACTCCATCGGGAATCATTGTTTTGATGGGAATTTTCATGAACCGTTTCTTGAAGGTTCATCAAGTGAACATATAAGTGCAGTTAAGCATCGAATCGCTATAATATTCTCGCTCGCATTTTACATTGCTTTAAGGTTTCCCCGTCGGCTCGCCTTTTGTTTTTCTTCATGTTGGTATTCCCAATATGAAACTTGGTCAAGGTGTTCTTGTGCATACATCGTCAATATTTGACGATATGTCCTGTAAGGGGTACATCTTGGACATCGGTCCGGATCCATAATCTCGGAGTAATTTCTCCTCACCAATTGTTAATTACATAAACATAATAAATATAACCAAAAGTTCTTAATAAACCTGGGCTCTGATACCATTTTGAGTCAACATACTAAGGCAAATTGGGTAAAATGTAAAATGAATTATTTTGGGACCGAATGTGCAACCCTTGAAAATTATGGGACCAAATATGCTGAATTTAAGATTTCGGGACTTCTTTTGCAATAATCTTAATCCTATGGGACTATTACGCAAACGTGAGACTAAAATTATAATGAAGAAAATTCTATGGGATCCTAGATGCAATTAACTCTTTTTTTTCGTTTTGAAGCACTTGGTAAATGTCTTATTTCTACCAAACTATGGTAATTGCTTTGTTACAAATAATTAGGTCAATAATTGTTCACCTTTGCTTTATATGTTTCACATTGACAACTGGTTCAATAATTACATTGTAGACTTTCTCAAAAAAGAAAACTAATAATTAAAGCATGATTGCAGAATCGAGTTTTGTCATTTGTGGAGTGTTTTATGGAAAAAGGAACAATTCTTAATTGCCTTTTTAGTTTATTAGTGCACGATATGAACGTTGCGTGAGTTCTAACCACATAATAAATACTAAAATAAAATAGGAAATCAGATCCTTAATAAACATCGTGATCAAGATAGTAAACGGATTATTGATAAATTAAGAAAGACTGACGTGTTTGGAGAGTGGATAGATTATGGGGAAATAGTAATGATAAGGATTGACATAATCAACTCAATCATAAATAGAATAGATATGTACTCACAAAATAAAAAAATAAAAAATAGAACATATAGGTAATGCATTCAGTTCATTGTTTTTTTATTAAATTTGTTGAGAGTGAATTGATGTACACATGGTCTATGACTTATAACTGCCCGGTCCCGGCCCCATCGGGCCCATGGAAAAGATCGGGGCGGGCAAAGTTCCATTGGGCTATTATTTTTGAAGCCCTGAGTCTGACTCATACTTTAAAAATACATATAAAATATATTAGACCGACCGAACCAGTCCGACATTTCGGGCCAAATGGGCCGGGCCAGCTCTTTCGGACTATAAAATCACATCATAGTCCAGCACTATCACCGGACTGATCGGGCTAGTCCATCAGGCCGAGCTGGTTTTGACAGGTCTCTACTCATAACTAATATGGGGGACAATGGATTGGGATATAGTCGGGTTTGCTCGGATTCAAGAGTTTATTAGTTGAGGTTTTTAAGGAGACATTATAAGACCTCATTAGTATAATTATTAGACTAGACCCATTTTTATAAATTACAAAATTTAAAATATATTTTTGAAAGCAGTAAAATAAATAGAGTTTTTAAAAAAAAATATAATATGTATTTAATGAAAGTATAAAGTATTAAAAAGTTAAACGAGTCTAGTCTGGATTAGATTGGGCCAGGTCTGTAAAAAATAAAAACTCAAACCCATTTACACGGTTAAAGCTCCATCTAAATTATGTGGATGTGATACGATTGATCCAGATTCGATGTGATATGAGCTGGTATAGTGGTATATCCATCTCATGCTACATCCATTCTATTAAAAAGGAATTGTGTGGATTTGGGTCTTACCAAAACTTATTATCGCCCTATAAATAAGGAGCAACTTGTGCTCCCCAAAAATATACAATATAATATGAATTAATGTTTCCAATTTCATGTCGCATCAAATATATAGAATTGTTGTATTTTATTGTTCGCGCCCTGATAGTGGTATGAAATAAATTGAATGTTACACTCATTTATTCAAGATTTCACGACACTAACATGTGAATGAAATTAGTTGCCCATCGGTGGCTATTTTCATGCTACCACCAAGCACTTTTTGCCTTTATTAATTAATATCCATTGTAGAGGTGTCAATTAGGTCCGAACAGCCCGATTTTTTAATAGACCGGGCTCTATTTTTCAAGGCCGAAAAGTCGGGCCTCAAAAGCCGTCAGCCGAAGCCCGGCCCGATGGGCTAGCCCGAAAAGCCCGACTTTTTCTGTGTAGATTTCAGTTTTAGGCCAGGCTAGGTTCCCCATTTTTTATGGAAGTCTTGTTTGGCCTTACTACCCGATTTTTAAAAAAGTGGTGGTCTCGGGCCTGCCCGATTTTTTGACAGCTCTAATCCATTATTCTTTATTGCTCATTGTTAAATTCATTTTCCGCACGCATTTGCACGTTTTCCCTTTTGGAATTCCAAGTAACATTTTATGTTTAAATATTTCATTTATATTAATCTTCATAAGCCTGGAACCTAAATGTTACATGACTACATCATTGGGATTGAGTTCCAACAAAGTGTTAATATTTGTTAAATTTTCTTTTTTTCTTCTTCTTCAAACGATAGTGATGTGGAAATTACCATTATAGCCTCGCCTAGGTCGAGTTGACCATCTTGACATCGCCTCGTGAAATTATCAAAATACCCTCAGGATCCGCGGCTTTTTATATGGTCCCGACCCGAATCCCCGGATCGGGTCGCCCGCGAACCATACGCCGTCGATCGGGCGCCACGTGTACGGTGATCCGCCTCACCCGGTGAACAATACTATAAATACGGCACGAAATTCTAGGTAAAAGGTAATTTGTCATTATTCTAAATTACCTCGCTCTTTAGCTTTCTAAGTACCTCAACTACCTGATTTTGACTTAGGCATCGGAGGGCCTTAGCTGAGAGCCATCCCGGCTAGCCTAACGTGCGTTCTGTTTCAGGTACCCTCGAACAAAGTACCACACCTAGCTTTTTGGGGATCCTTGGCAGGTCGCCGTGGAACACACTTCACCTCGCTTTGTGGGTCCCTAGGTCGTACATCGATTTACCTTCCTAAATCGGTTGGCGTCGTGCGTGGGAAAGAGGTCAGCTAAAGATGGAGGAGACACCGGGAAGCTATTGGAAACACCTAAGCATGCGTCCAAGACACCTCGGGGGTCGTGGAGAACCCCCAGGAAACATCACCAATTCTCCCGCTTCACTTGGCAGGACCATCTTTCGTTCGGGAGGAGGAGCGGATGATTCACATGAAGGCTAGTGACTTTGAGAAAATCTTGGAAAAAATATTGGAGGATAGGGAAAGAAAGGGCAAGAAGGCTATGGAGGCCCCTCCCGAGTCCCCAGGGAAGGGGAATGTGGAAAAACGAAACGAAGTCTTTAGTTGATTTGGAAGAGGTGGCTAGTCAAGCCGTCGGGCCACCAATGGTGAGAGACGAGGAGGAGGTCGTGGCGAACCAATCAATAAGCCACGGGACATACACGGCGAGTGAACAAATCGAGCATGTTACTCGACATTTGGATGACTTGAGGCGGAGGGAGTGTAACATCCGCTGCGAGAAAAGGGGATCTCCATTTTCTCCCGAGATCTAGCCGAGGTGGTCACGCCGAACTTCAAGCTTTAGGATCTCCCAAAATATGATGGGAATAGGGACCTCGGGAACATCTCACCGCTTTCGACCACGTGATGCAATTGTATGGGCGTCGGATGCCATGAATGCTAGAATATTCATCACAACGCCTGTTGGAAAAGGCGCAAGAATGGTTCATGGGATTACCTAGGGAACTGTGGTTTCTTACGAACAAGTGGCTCGAAAGTTCTTATACGATTCGCAAGCCAAAAGCGAGCTCGAAGGTCGGCCTCACATTTGTTCACTATAAGCGAGGGGTGAAAAAGAGTCGCTCAGGGAATTCATAAATCGGTTCAATGATGAAGCATTGGAGGTACAAGATATGCGAATCGACATGATGACTAATATCCTTATCCTTGGATTGCAAAAAGGACCATTAGCATCGGCTCCGCCGCGAACCGCTGCCGATATGAGGAAGGAAGCGATTAATGGAAGTGACCGGAAATACATACGGGAGGAAGAGATGAATGCCCTTAAAGACCGGGAGTGGTCCCAAGTGGCTCGGGCTCCACACGAGGGGAGGGATCTTAGAGAGAGGCTTCGGTTTAGGGTCGAGAGAGGCTGGGCCGAGGTCCGAGATCAAGATCGCCCCAGACGATGAGCACAATAGATATACTCTGTTGAACGCGCCCGAAGTCACGCCTAATGGCCATAGAGCGAACCGATATGCTAAGGAGGCCAAAAAAAGATGAAGACGACCTCGGGGCGAAAAAACATGGAGAAATATTGTCGCTTCCACAAGGACCATGGCCACGACACCAGGATCGCATTCAATTGCGAGATGAGATTGAAAGGCTCATCCAACGGGGTTACTTACAAAATTTTATTTTGAAAGAAGAACGAGGGGAGGACCTGCTTGGGACCCTGGCGAAGATCACCGGCTCGCAAGTCACGGCCGGTCGAGAGGTCGTCATGAGGCGGACATAGGCAAGAACGCCGAGGGCGTTTAGGCCTGACAAAATCGGGAAGAAGATAACTTGCCTCGTCGGGGAGTTATACATATGATAAAGGGGAGGTCTAGTGGAGGTGACTCACGAGTGCGAGAAGGAAGCATGCACGCAACCTCACCCATGATTCGAAAAAGAAATCGAAGGTCATGAGCGTCGAACCCTAGCCCCATTATGTTTGATGGTCGTGACCTCGGGGTCGAGGCAGGCCAAAACGACCCAATGGTAATCACGATGGATATCGCCAACTTCGCGTACAAAAGTCTTGGTGGACAGTGGGAGTTCGGCGGATATATTATTTATGCATGTGTTGAGGAAGATGGAGCTAGATGTAACCGCCTTACGTCCAGGTTGATACTCACGATGGGGTTTGGAGGAAGCGAAGTGGTTCCCCACAGGAACCATTGATCTCCTACCTCATTTGGGCGAAGCACCGTCGAAAGACAATCATGATCAAGTATCACGGTAGTAGATGCCCCATTTGCTTATAATGTGATCATGGGCGACCGGAGGATGAATCAATTTCAAGTTGTGGTGTCCACTTACCACTTGAAGATGAAGTTCCCAAATGGGAGGGATATGCAAAGTGCGAGGTGATCGTAAGTAGGCTAGAGAATGCTATAATGTTTCCCTAAAAAAGAAGAAGGAAGGGAGAGAAGTGAGAACTATAAAGCAAATAACTCGAAGAGGAAGAAGGTGAGCAAAAAGAAAATGAGAAGGTTCAAAAAGCTAGGACAATGGCGGAATATAGGGTTGAGCCAATGGAGCAATACAAAGTGATTGAGCTCGAGCCAGGCGACTCGGATAAGTTCACGAAGATAGGGTCGCAAATGGACTCCAAGCTAGAAGTGTTGATGATTCAATTTCTTAGGAGAATGTGGACATTTTGCTTGAAACCGCCCGATTTCAAGGCATAGACCGAGGTGATGGTTCACCGACCGAATGTGGACCTTCCATGAGGCGGTGAAGCGAAAAAAGCTAAGCTTTGGAAGCGAAAGAAACAAAATTATAGAAAACGAGGTGAACAAATTATTGGAAGCGGGATATGTCGTGGAAATTCAGTTCACTGAGTGGTTATCAAATGTAGTTGTAGTACCCAAGTCTAATAGCAAATGGAGGATGTGCACGGACTTCACAGTCGAATAAGGCATGCCCAAGGATCCCTACCCCCTACCTCGCATCGATCTCTTGGTGGACTCCACGGCGAGATGTGCCTTGCTTAGCATGATGGATGCTTACCAAGGATATCACCAAATTTTTATGGCGGAGGAAGACAGAGATAAGACCTCGTTCGTGACGGAGAACGGAGTTTATTGTTACATGGTAATGCCGTTTGGGCTAAAGAACGCGGGAGCTACTTATCAGAGGTTAGTCAATCTCATGTTTAGAGAGAAAATTGGCAAATCAATGGAAGTGTATGTTGATGACATGTTGGTGAAAAGTGTGGTGGAAGAGGATCACCTCGAGCATTTAAGGGAGGCTTACAAAATAATGCGAGCCTATGGTATGAAATTGAATCCAGCGAAGTGCACCTTTGGAGTGCGAGGTGGAAAATTTTTAGGCTTCATGGTGCATGAGAGGGGGATCGAAGCGAACTCGGAGAAGATAAAAGCTATAATGGAAATGGGTTCACCTAGAACGGCCAATGAAGTACAGCATCTCACAGGAAAAATTGCCTCGTTGAACAGATTCATTTCGAGGTCGGCTGATCGAAACCTTCCTTTTTTCAACACGTTGAGAAACATGAAGAATTTCCAATGGACGGAGGAATGTGAGAAGGCGTTTGAAGATTTGAAGGGGTATCTTATGTCTCCACCTTTACTGTCCAAACCTATAAAAGGAGAGGCTCTATTTTTATACCTAGCCGTCTCGAAGCGAGCCGTGAGCTCGGTGTTGGTGCAAGACGAAGAGGGAGTTCATCGCCCGGGTTTACTACGTGAGCAAGTTGTTGCGGGAGGCAGAGAGGTACCAGAGACCAGAAAAGGCGGCTCTAGCCTTGGTAGTATCAGCTAGGAAGTTGCGACCTTACTTCTAATCTCATCAGATTATCGTCCTTACAAATCAACCACTGAGACAAATGTTAGAGAAACCGGAGCTGTCAGGTCGCCTAGTGAAATGGTCCGTGGAATTGGGGGAATTTGATATTAAATATCAAAGTAAAACGGCGGTGAAGGCTCAAGTCTGGTGACCGTTAATGAAGCAAGTGGGTCGGAAAATGAGGTTCAAAAAGCGAAGTGACATGGCTCTGCATGTGGATGGGTTGGCGGTGGCTCTCGGAGGTGGAGCCGGGATTTTGTTGCAAAAGCCTAACTCGTTCGAGGTGGAAGTGGCACTTCGCCTCGAATTTGAGGTGACAAACAACGGCGAGTCGAAGCTCGTTAGCGGGATTAAAAATGGCACAGGTTGAAGTGCAATGTGAAGAAGTTGATCGCTTACACTGACTCCCAGTTGGTGGCAATGCAAGTTGAAGGTTCGTTTGAAGCCAAAGATCGATCCATGGCTAACTATTTGGAGAAAGCAAAGCGGTTGATGGAAAAGTTCGAATATTTTCAGCTACAGCAGATCCCAAGAAATGAAAATGAGCGAGCAGATGCTCTGGCTCGCTTTGCAAGTGCAGTAAGTGGAAATAGTTCGAGGAAGGTGATCGTGTTGGTGGCGACGCAGCCGGACTCGCTTGTGGAGGAAGGTCCCGTCGAGCAGTATCCAAGCGAGGCGTTGGTTTGTGCAATTGACACCCAAATCGATTGGAGGGAAGACTTGAAAAATTTCCTAGAAAATGGAGCTTTACCGTTGGACCCGATAAAAGCTAGAAGGGTCCAAGTTAGAGCATCCCGATTCCTAATTATGGACAATGAGATGTATAAAAGATCGGTAGGAGGACAATTGCTAAAGTGCCTCGGACCGGATAAGGCGATGTATGTAATGAGGGAGATTCATGAGGGCAACTGTGGTAACCACTTAGGAGGTAAGGCACTCGCCCAGAAGGTGATCCAGCAAGGTTATTTTTGGCCGACTTTAGCAAAGGATGCAATGGAGTTTGTTAAAAAATGTGCGAAGTGCCAGTTTCACGCGAACCTAACACATCAGCCAACGACCCAGTTGGAAACGATTCCCATTGCTTGTCCTTTTGATCAATGGGGAATAGATATTTTGGGTCCATTTCGGTGGCTAGGCGCGAGAAGAAATTCATCATTGTGGCGGTGGAATACTTTTCTAAGTGGATCGAGGCCGAGGTGGTGGCTAAGATAACGGAAACGAAGTCATGAATTTCTTGTGGAAAAATATGCGTGTAGGTATGGGGCTCCGAGAATCTTAATATCGGATAATGGCACTCAATTTCAAGGAAAAGAAGGTTAGGGAGTGGTGTGAAGAATATAAAGTGAAGCAAAATTTTAAATTTGTGGGGGAACCCTCAAGGAAATGGGCAGACCGAGGTCGCAAATAGAATTATTCTCGCAACACTTAAAAATGAGGCTAGAGGAAGCGAAGTCGTATTGGGTGGACGAGTGCTGAGTCCTTTGGGCATATCGAGCGACCCCACGGACTTGACGGGGAGACCTTCGGATTTAGTGTCACGGTCGGAAGCGATCGTCGTGCGGTAGAAATTGGTGAAACCTCGGCGGGTAGCTCGATGCGAGCCGAGGGTAATGATGAAGCTAGAGAGCTCGAGCTCGAACTCATCGAAGAAAAGCGAGACAAAGCATTTATTGAGATCAAGCGACCCAATGGAAGGATGAAAATGCATACAACAAAAGGGTTGAGAGCGAAGCTTTCAAGTAGGGACCTAGTGCTCAAAAAGGTGGAAGTTTCCAAACATGTGGGGAAGCTGGAGGCAAATTGGGAAGGACCTTTCAAGGTAATTGAAGTGCTGAAGAGGGGAACATACAGACTAGAAAACATGCAAGGAAAAGAGCTCCCGAGGCCCTGGAACATTCATAACTTAAGGAGGTTCTATACTTGAGAAGCAAATCTATTCCATGTACTTAGCTTAATTTTGGAAGCACTGAATTATGCTAAAAACTCTCATCAATGAAAAAAGACGGAATTTCACTTGCAATTTTTACCTTTCTGCACAAATGCTTGATATTTTAGGTCGTAAGCGAACCACTCCAGTTGAGCCCCCTAAAAGGCTGGCAGGCCCAAGACGATCCCACGATGGATCTAGGCCATAAGCTCCCTTTAGTGGCAAAGCCCACAATGGTCCCAACAAAGGGACTAGGCTCATCGCAAGTTAAGCCCCCTAAAAGGCTAGCAGGCCCAAGACAATTCCAAGAGGGATCTAGGCCACAAGCTCCCTTTTAGGCTGGCAAAGGCCACAATGGTCCTTGGCAAGGGAACTAGGCTCGCAAGTTGAGCCCCCTAAAAGGCTAGCAGGCCCAAGACGATCCCACGAGGGATCTAGGCCACATGCTTCCTTTTAGGCTGGCAAAGCCCACAATGGTCCCAAGCAAGGGACCTAGGCTCGCAAGGTCCCAACAAAGGGACCTAGGCTCGCAAGTTAAGCCCCTAAAAGGCTAGCAGGCCCAAGACGATCCCCACGAGGGATCAGGCCACAAGCTCCCTTTTAGGTGGCAAAGCCCACAATGGTCTAAGTGAGGACCTAGGCTGCAAGTTGAGCCCCCTAAAGGCTAGCGAGGCCCAAGACGATCCCACGAGGGATCTAGGCCACATGCTCCTTTTAGGTGGCAAAGCCCACAATGGTCCCAAGCAAGGGACCTAGGCTCAAGTCCCAACAAAGGGACTAGGCTCATAAAGTTAAGCCCACTAAAAGGCTAGTAGGCCCAAGACGATCCCACGAGGGAGCCTGACCTCGCAAAGAAGGCTAGGACCCAAGGGATACCTAAAAAAAAATAAAAAATAAAAAATAAAAAATAAAAAAAAATAAAAAATAAAAAATATGCGCGAGGTAAAAAACATGCGAAAATACACGAGAAGAAAACGCAATACACCGAAGGGATACACGATAATGAAGTAAAATTAGATACATTAAGGCAATGAGTTTCAACAAAAATAAATACAAGTGGAGTACTTCGTTTGCGATTTACATAAATAAGCCCTAGGATGCTAAAAGAGGTTTCACGAGATCGGCGAACTCATCGACCTCCTCCACTTCATCGACGATCTCTACATCACGCGAGCTACCCACCTCACATTCGCCTTCAGCGACGTCTGCATTCGGCTCGTCCTTCTCAAATGGGTCAAGCTTGTTGGGGTCGAAATCGGCCTTAAAAGCTCCCTTCTTAATTCCCTGCTCACGACACCGCTCGAAGCCATCAAAGAGGTACACCACGGCTAGTTCGGCGATGAGTCTCTCGCAAGACGAGGACTGGAGAAAGGATTGGACCCCAGTAAGACGAGACGAGGCTAGCAAAGCCTTATGCTCTTCGGAGGAGAGGTATTCCTCAAGGCCTTCGCACGGAGCTCCTCGCGAGTTTTGAGCTCGCTTTGGAACGAGGCAAGCTGGGCTTTGAGATCGGCTACTTCCTTGAGGGATTCAGCTCGAAACTTCCTCAATGGCTTTTGCCTTATCCGCCTCAGCCGTTCGGAGTTTGGCATGGACCTCACTCAGTTGGTTGATGTACACCTCGTTCTGAAGCTTCCAATCGGCACCACGAAGTGCCATTTGGTGCAACAAGGCAGAAAGCTGCAAAAAGGAAATGCGAAGTAAGTGATGGCGAAGCGAGATAAAAACTAAGTAACAGAGTTGGATAATTTAAATGTATTCACATACCGACATGACCTCGTGGGCCGCCAACTCTTCGAGGCGGGTAAACTCCGTGGTCATCAAGGCAAATTGGTCGGTGGGGAGGGTAGTATAGTTATACAGTTTGAAGGAATCCTCCCTAGCCTTCGTCTCGAGGACCGAGCTCCGCGAGCTGATGTTCCAGTTCGGAATGCTGCGAGGCATGGCAAGCTCGCGAACTCGAGGCCTGAGGTCGGGAGCCTTCTCGCGAGCCGCTGAGCCTGGAGATGGGACTCGCTCCGGTTCAGCCACATCATCATTTGGGAGGTTCGCATCAGTAGGCTCGAGCTCGTCGTGAGCTAGCATCCCGGGGGAGGCACCCATAGAATCAGGCGAGCTCCTAGCCTTGCGAATTCTTCGGGGGCACCTTGGGAGCGGGATCGGCGGCTATTGTCACAAAAGGGGCCGAAGTTACGGCCACGCCTAGGGGTAGATCCAATGCAGCAACATCTTGCCGGGCTCGCTTGCGAGCTAGTAAGGCCTCTTTGTTGTTGGCAAGGGCCTTGTCAAGAACGGCAGCTCGGATCGCCATATCTGTGCAAGTAAACAAAAGACATCAGTATAAGCATAGTAGGCGAACTGGAGAAAATAAAGAGAAATAAATTACCAAGTGTTAAAGTTTCATGGCGAGGAGCGGGGCTAAGGCCGACGAGGGATAAAATCTCTTCGGTAATGAGGTCGCAAGCCTCATACCAATTTTGGGTCAACCGAGAAATGAAGTCGGCACCCAAGAAAGCAGGAGGCCTGAGGTCGAGGTCGGCTCGGTTCCAATCAGGGTAGGTCCCAAGGATTTTCAACGAGAGCTCGAATGAATATGAATATCTCTTTCCAGGGCCACACCAGGAAGGAACCGGTGTAAAAATTTTCGGTTAGTACGAGGTGAGGTGTAAAAGAATCAGGAGTTAGTAGTGGTGGTAGAAGAATTGATGGCATATAATTCGCAAAAATGAGAAAGCGAGGCGGCCTCGCCAAAATATTTCATTAGAGTGATAAAACCTACAATGTGACGGTAGGAATTCGGGACGAGCTGGGCGGGGCAAACATCGAGCCCTCGCAAAATGTCAGCGACGGGGCGAGCCAAAGGGAATCTAAGACCCGCATCGAGGCTAGCGAGGTGGAAGGCTAAGCAGCGAGGTGGAGGCTTGTCTATCCTATCACTAGTAGTAGGAATTATGATTTGGTACGAAACAGGGATGAAGAAATTTTTCCTAATGGTACTTACATCATGAACGGAGACCCAGGACCTAAATAAAGCCCAGGGCGGCGTGTTCCCAGTCGTTCGGGGGGCCTCACGGGATACCCCATCTTGAGAAGGGGGAATACGGGTTGCCCGGCCTTGTGGAAGTGGAAGAGCTCGAAGATGAGCCGAGTCCGAGCGACCTCGAGTTCGAGGACGAACCAGGAGTTCGACCGCGAGCTAGAGGGCGCATAGATGGAGGTGGGGTCGCCATAATAGAATAAGAAAATTTAAAAATAAAAGAGAGAGAACCTATCTCTAAGTCAAGTGAAGTGGAGGAGCACAAAGTCAAAATCCTGGGTGGGTAGGCGGCGACGAGCAATGAGGTGATCCAGGGTAAGAGGTATGAAAAGTAAAGTTTTGAAAAACCATCTTATATATATAGAGAGAAGGGCGGGAAAATCAACGGTCTCGATTGAAAGGCTATTCAAATTCAACGGCTAGGATGGAAGGATCTTTTCGAATTCAAGGGCTTTGGTTTTATGTCGCTTCAATTCGGGGAGTCAGATCGTCGAGTCACTTTAGCAATAAATTACTAAAGTGGCGGGGAGTAAATGATGTGGAAATTACCATTATAGCCTCGCCAGGTCGAGTTGACCATCTTGACCTCGCCTTTCGAAATTACCAAAATACCTCAGGATCCGCGACTTTTTATATGGGTCCCGACCCGACCCGAATCCACGGGTCGTCGCCCGCTGAACCATACGCCGTCGATCGGGCGCCACGTGTGCGGTGATCCGCCTCACCCGGTGAACAAGATCTTATAAATACGGACGAAATTCAAGGTAAAAGGTAACTTGTCATTATTCTAAATTACCTCGCTCTTTAGCTTTCTAAGTACCTCAACTACGATTCCGACTTAGGCATCGGAGGGCCTTAGCGGGAGCCATCCCATTAATTTAACGTGCGTTCTGCTTTCAGTACCCTCGAACAAAGTACTTCACCTAGCTTTTTGGGGATCTTGACCAGGTCGGCCGTGGAACACACTTCACCTCGCTTTGTGGGTCCTAGGTCGGTACATCGATTTACCTTCCTAAATCGGATAGTATTTTTGTTAGAACAACTCAAATACGGAAAAGTACAATGACAATCATAACCAATCGACTATGGCTTGACTTGACTAAAGATAAATCAAGCGGGAATTGACAAGACCAATTTGAATCAAATGACAATCCAAAACTAAACAAATCTACGCTGGAGAATTCAACACTTCTCAATGGAGCGCAAAACATGAAACACCCAAACACGAGTAATTATCACATCTTTGCAAGACAAACGTCAATGTCCCGTCTACGACTTAAGCTTCAAGGAAAAAGAAAGAAAAAAAATAGAAAAACAAAAAACAACCTAGAAAGGCGAGAAAAAAAAGATGGCTTTCTCCATATTGGTAAATGCAAGAGCCACTTTTTATTATGTGCAATGGGCATAATAAGATGAGAAAATGTATATTTTTAACCATTTGGGTTTAAGAAAACATTTTCTTGACCAACTTTTATAAAAACAACTATTCTATCCACTTTTACATGGAAAAGTCAAAATTGCCCCTCAACTATCTCTCTTTCTTGCTTAAAGTAAAGCAAACTTCCTCCCTCACTTATATTCAAATTTTCTTCCTTCCACAAATTGAAGACGATTGAAGACTTGTATTTTTTGATTTTTGAAGCTACAAGAAACGATTGAAAACACTTTTTGAACCAAGGCAATATATTACTTTCTGCAAATATTTATGTATAAAGATAGAAAATTCGCTTGATTTTCGTAACTAGAAAAAAAATTCAAAACTGGAAAATTTAACGTGGCACTATCGGGCTCTCAACATGGTACTATCGTACGTTGATCGTTGATCTTCACGATCATCGTACCAGAAAAACACCAGGAGACTATCGTGCCCTACAGCATGCAGGGCACTATCGTACCCTAGTAATTATGGGTACGATCGTACCCAGAATTACCTGTGTACTATCGTGCCATGATGTATGGTACTATCGTGCCTACTTTATGTAGGGCACTATCGTCTACAGTTCCAGGGCACGATCGTACCATCGCCAAATTTTTTTTTAGGTGTGCATTCGGTTGATAGTCTTTGCACATATGGCGGCTCGATAGTATCCCTTTGAGCGAGTGCGGTAGTCGCACATATGGGCGACCCGATAGTACCCCTGAGGAAGTGCGATAGGTCGCACATATGGACGGCCGATAAGTACCCCCTTGAGGGTACTATCGGTAAATCTTTAGGCCCGATCGTAAGTAAGTATCGACCCATTAGTAAGGGTAGTTAGGTCATTGTGGGTAGAAAAGTTATTTTTTATAAAATTGGGTAGAAAAGTAGTTCCACTATCCATAGTGGCTAGAAAAAAATTCTCCCTAATAAGATTTCATTTCTCCGGGGGTGTTTGAGTACCTCTTTGGGATTGGCCACGAAAAATACATATGTTTTTTTTTAAAGTAAATGGAAATATGTAAAAAGAAAGGAAAAGTCTTGATCACAAGCCGGTCAGGTAGCAAAGTGAAATCAATGTTAGATTTCAGAAAAAGGAACAACAAAACCTAAAAACGCAATTTAAATGAAGGACGTCTATTTTTAAAGGATTTTTGAAAAATACATATGTTTCTTAATAAGTTGGGAATAGTAGTTGGAGGGGAGGGGATGAATTTCAAAGAAATTGAAAGATACAGGGTTTGAACCCTGGTCAATACCCTTTCAATGGGTAAACGATACCACTTGATCTATAAGCTCGTGGTTTGAAAAATACATATGTTGAAACCTCTCTCTCTCTCAAATCCACGCCACAACCCATCACCGCCAAAACTACCTCCAAGTAACCACTGCCGCTGTCTTCACCGACTCCAAACCTAAGAGCAAATACAAAGAACCATGCCTGCAAAGAGATGGCTATAATTTTGGAATCATTATATACGCAACTAACTATAATGGCTATAATTTTCTAGAGAGAGATTATAATTTCTGATGATCAACAAATTCTGTGTGTAAAGTATTGCATACTTACATTGAATCAAAAAGTATATCTATATATATATTCTCATTGGGAATCATTGTGTGTGTCTGTAAACTTTTACTAATTGCTCTGTTTTTATGGCATTTTTCATTTTCACAACCAAAAATGAAATCTAATAATAGCAAACAGTGCAAACATTGTTTACATATTGGCAAATTTGGCCATTGTTTTTTGTTTGTGACACAAAGATGTTAAAGGAGCAATTGTGAAAACTTCTTTTGCGAAGCCCATAATTCAAGGTTCAATTTGTCATGCATGGCCTTTTTAGTTGCTTGGTGGATGTATTGGAAGTTGGAATGGTTTCTTGCAACTTAATTTGTGTGGCCTACTGTAAGACCTTTTTTTTTTTTTTTTCATTTGTTGGACTCTTGGACCACCTGTGTTTCTCACATGGCTTAGTCTGTTAATGAGTTTGTCTACCCAAAATACTCGAATAAAAATTCATCCAGTAGACCTAATATATTGGGCCTTTATTTTTCCCTCAGCCCACACCATGGATATTCCTATTGGAATTCTTACTTATTTCGAATTATGGCTCATCAAGGTGCATGGTAGGTTAACCCCAGGGCCAGGGGTTGGTCTGGTAGCATATTTTTTTTTTCTGAGAAGGAAAATATATATTAAAGGCGCTGGAAAGCTTTCAAAAAAAAAATAAAAAATTGACAAATGGGTTCTGGGGGTGGTCCCAAAAGAGTTCATCAGTGGACATGTTTTTAGCATATGACGCAAGATAATGATCAAACAAATTTTGAGAATGTCAAAACCAAAAAATACCACGAAAAACAAGAGAAGACTTAAGCCTAAGGATGTCCTCCAAAATCACACGGCGACTCGAAGGTCCACTAGCTTCCCCCTTAGCCGCTAGAATGACCGCGACGGCATCTCCAAAAATGTACGAGATCATCGACATGGAGTTGGTTCGCATATTCAAAGCATCGCGAAGGGCGGGGAGTGCAATCTCGAGTCCAAGTAACCAGCGAATTTTCAATTCTTGACAAATGCAGTGTTGAGGTTGAATTTGTCCTCTCCTAAGAGATTAGACTATCCCTAGAAAAAACGGATGTCATGGTTCGAGCAGGATAATATGTGTAGGAAAAGAAAGGTGCATGGTAGGTTCCACATGGTCCCATCATATTTTGCTAAATGGCCCTAAAACCCACAGTCATGAGATTTCCTAAGAATATTTCAGGAACTGCCTAATAATCTTGACAAAACTAAGTAAAATTATTTCACCTAATGTTCACCAATGCTGCTTTTTATATTTTTGTCAACAATTGCTCTCCGATTTTAAGTATTAGGTAGGATTACTTATGGGAGTAGCAACCTTATTATTAGCTACTTGCTTTAAAGCTAATGATACTAGTCGTCTTGCTTATCCTTCAATTTCATTTTCAAGACTTCAATTTCAACTATAATTTAATCCGTTGTAATTTGTCGTATATCCTAGAAAAAAATAACAATCGGATAAGCGATTACTTGACTGATCTTGATACGAGTCTTAACCAAATATAAGACACATTAAATTAACAAGTGAAACGATTGTCCAGACACTACCAAAAGGTTTATAACTATGCGCATGAACATATAAATTTATCTCATGACACTAGGTGTTTATTTTTGCTCTTCTTCTACATTAGGTAAAATTGTGATTTTAATCCCATAATTGTAGAAGAGTGATAAAAATTGGTTCTGCAAAAATCGTATTTTGCACGATCACTCTACATTGAAAAAACTCGCGAAATAAATTCATTTTCCATGGAAGCAAAATCAGATGTGCTGTCCACATGACGTTTTCTTGCAAATTAATCAATCTTTGGTGAAAAAAACAATGTTGTAAAAAACACTAGGCGCTCGCTAGGCGGTAGACTGAGGCCTAGCGCCTAGGCGGTTAGACGGGACCTGGACGGGATTAGGCGGGCCTAATCGGAAACAAAATCGTAGGTGGACAAGGGGCCTAGCGCCTAGGTGGGGATTAATCGGGGCTAGACGAGAATTTTTACAACAGATTTGATTCAATTCGTGAATATTTTTACTTGTAGATTTATTTATTTTTTTGCAAAATTTTATTTTTAGAGAATTAATTTTGCCACCCCTATAGTTATGGGACAAAAATTACCATATAACCTTCTACATTTTGATAAACAAGAGGTTTAGGACAATAATGGAGCACATGTTGATGCTCAAGAGGTATAATTAGAAGAGTGGGGTAGTTTTATGGGTTGATTAAGAATTGATAAGTCTCACAAGGCAAAGTGTGTGAGGTTCAGGCTGTGCTTGCAAGTAGTAGAGTTGGCATAAAGTCAGCATCACTTAAAGACTCAAAGTAGGCAACTTTCTTTTTTTTTTTTTTTTCATTTGTGATTTGGTTAAACCTCCACAAGTGGTTGTCCTACACATCATTAACCCACTTTATACACTTACTACTTTAAACATACAAACAATTTAAGCAAAATTGGAAGATTGGATGAGATCTTCATACCAGAATAGTGTTTCATTTCGTATTCCATTATACGGATGATTTCATATGTATATTATAATTTACTATATTAAAAACCAACCATTTAGGCTTTGAAATTAATATAGAAACTTCTACATACATGACAATCATTTGTATTGTGATATAGAAGATTAAACACCATTCTCGAATAGAAAATCTCATCCGAAGCACAACAATCGATATGTCACAAGAGTCAGAAACTCCTATTCTCACCGTATTTCATCTAGTATTTCAATAAATCAGATAATTACAAACCTTTGGAGTGTTTAGAAAGGGATAATTAAAACAAAAAAATTCCTCGGGTTTAGGCTAATTACAAAAATACCCATAGATTTTTAAAAATTATAAAAAAAACTCATTGAGGTTTAATTTTACCTTAAGCTTAGGACGATAACTATAATATTTCTATAAATTAAAAGTTAAATGGTTTTTGAAATATTTTTTGATTATAAAGGAAAAAAATGTAAGACAGAATCAAACTTCAATAGGATTTTCAGTTATTTTCAAAAACCTCAATTTTTTTAATTACCCCACCCTTAAAGTGTTTTTTGTAATTATTCCATTTTTGTAATTTAGTGGTGATATTTCCATATACTTAAATAAATACCATAAGAAACAATCAACTTTAAAACTATCTAATTAAGTAAAATAATTATATTTGTATATGCTAACATATCTATACATATCACAACTTCAAGTAAATAATAGTAACCAAAAAGGTAATAATATCTAATGACTCACCAGCTCATTTAGATATCAGTCACACTCCATTTGATAAGTAAATTATAATTTTAGAATTTTTACTTGGAAAGATTAGAAATTAGAAATTCTCATGATTGTAAATCAGATAATAGTAGAGTGATTAAAACAGTCGACCTCAAACCGGATCCACGATTCTATTCTCATAATTCATCCCCTCCCACGATATATTTACTAAAAAAATCTGACTATTCGTTTTGTTTCATGCATTAAGTTTTTTATTGATGTAGATTTGTTATTTTGAACACTCTTTCCCAATATGGTTTAGCTAAACCTCAGCTGTTTTGACTGTTGAATTCTCGCCTGAGTTAGTTAAGCTTTTGTCTTTTGCCAAATTTTCTAATGTCTACATCCAATGTATTAAAAAATAATTGATAATATTCTCTTGCTAAAACATTTCACGTTGACTTCTTATTTTTTTCTTTGAAATAATTTAATTGTAGAAAGATTAAATATTTGAAAAATGTTAAATACTCAACCAAAATTTGCATATTAAAATAATATTTGATACATGCTAAAATTAGATACCCTCCTTTGATGCCCAAGAGCCATAGGAGAAATAAGTTTAATTAATTTTAATTTCCAAAGGCAGCAGATTTATTTTCTGGGATATACTGCATAGTGAACACATCAATTTTATTCTTTCCTCTCAATATTTTTCTAAGTAAAGATATCACTTGAATATACTATTATTTGTGAATTTTTCAAAAATACTATTCATTTGCTTTTACTTTTTCAAACCAAACATATTCAACCACTATTTTATTAAAAAAATCATCATATCAATTATTGTTATTGCAGTTTTTTTCCCTAGCTCACAGTTAATATTCATACTCTCAAAATTCGATCTTGTATTTTTTAAATAATAAATTCAAATGGAAAGGGCAAACAATCATTCTTAGTTACTTCCTAATGAGATTACTCCCTTGCAAATCATATCATGTTACTCCTATTTCTTTTAGAATGTCTCAAAATGTGACTACATTTTACAGTTTTTTTTTATGTAATTACTCTCTCAATTAGTGCAATGATGTAGGACTACTAATTCTCAGTTACAGTACAATTTTACAGGCAACACTGTAAAAATACTTGTAACATACAAAAGCAGGTGACAAGTACTAGTCCCATATGGGGTGGTCTAGTGGAGTAGGATGAGTTTTTGAGGCTAGAAGTCTCAAGTTCAAATTCTCACCTCTGCACTACTACATGGTCGAGTTTGACGCACAAAATTTACCCAGTGCGATTTACCTAGTTGGCATGGTTTGCAAACTATTGCATCAATTTCGAGGCTTCAAATCCAGTGCACACCCGAAAAATAGTGGCTACAAGTTCTCGTTAACAATAAAAAAACATATATGGCAACTGGCAATTAATAATTCCAAAAAAAGTCATTGCACATCGGTAATATATAGAAGTAAATGAATTAATTGTGGAAGTCGTTATGCAAGAGACACCTAATGAATTAATTAATATATTAGTCACAAGTCACAAAAGTGTCCCATACGACAGTTACCCTTATGGTGCACAATGTACACACACTCTTCAACAATCCATTCCACTCCATCACTCCAAAGCCCACTTGAGAATGGCTATTAGTGTCCCTACAACACAAGTCTTTTTCCCACAACCCTTTGATATATCATATATGTATGGGACAAGTTAATTTTACTTTAGTGATATTTAAATTAATAACACTATATAGGAATTACTTTATATTGAGATTTACGTAATTTACTCAAACAAAAATATGCTTTTAAGTTTTAACCCTCAAACGCAAATGATAAATAAAGACCCGCTAGATACGTTTTATGATATAATGAAAATATTAAACATTATTATTTAAAAATATTATTGAAAATTTCAAAGTATATTGTTCTAAGTAAAATATCATAAATATACTATTTAAAAAAAGAAAATGGATCGGTTCACCTCAAATGGTACGAGTCCAAATTTGACTCAAAGCCATTTTTAGCCCGACCCGACTTTTTTACCGGCCATACATACACGATCTTCTATGTGAAATGTTTTCAACGAAGTATATACATTGTAACAATTAATAGAAACATCCAGTCCACTAGAAAATCGCCTTTTGATCTCTATTTATATATGAATGCTCATATATATCATATATGTGTGTCACACATGTATATAATAACAAAGGTTCAACTACTATATGTGATCTTGGAATGATGCATGCCTATTTTTACTAGGATATTCAACTTGTCACTTTATTAAAATAGTGAATGTTGGAGTCAAGTTAGAGTTAGTGATAAATTAGTTGATCATGACTTAGTTCATTCAACCACTTATTAAAACATGAAGAATTTTGTGGTATGTATATGTAGTGGATAGATAGTGGAGACCCAATTTATATGGTGTAAAGGAATATATAGTTGATGAAAAAAAGAATTTTAATTTTATTGAATCTTGTTTGGTTTACCTCTATAATTTCTCTCTCTTGCTAGAGTATACTTTTCTTTAAGTTTAAGAAGACATGGAGTGTGTGAGGTGGAGCATGCCTTTAACGTGCAACCCCCCTTGCTTTAATGGTTTCTGTTTATTATTCCCCACTTTAATTTAATTTAATTTAATTTGCTGGCAAAATTGTCATCGAAACCGACTTATAAACGTTACGCCACCAACCTTAATTTCTCTTCTAGCTAATTACACGCTACCATAACTTTTTTTTTTCCATTTTATTTGCTACCTTGGTTGTCATCCCTCACTACCACACATTTATTACTTATATACGTGTCATACATTGGTTTATTAAGACAATCGCGATCGGGAAAATGTATACATCTTCTTCTAGTACCTTTTCTAAGTTCATTGAGTTTATTATATCTATACACTTCAATTTACTAATATGTAATTTGAACAAGCAATAATTTATTAGGAATGACTGTAAGTACTTAATAAAAAGGAAAAATCGACACTAATGAAACCCAACATTTATTTTGGCATAAACATTAAGAGTGAGTTAAAGTTTGTTCTCACTTCTAACTGGCTTTCGCCTTCAATGAGCTTATTAAATACACACTAATATGTTAGACAATTGTATGTATACTGCTATATTTTTCCAATAAAGGGGTTTAAAATAATATTTTCTTTTCAAATACAAAACCTCAATTTTTGTGTATTGTTATGTGAGTGAAAGAAACTTTTATTACTTCGTCCGTCTCAAATATATAGTCCAGTATTCTTTTTTGGGATGTCCCAAATATATAGTCTACTTATCATATTTAATAGTATTTTTTCTATTCTTTTACTATTATAACTCTATTTATGCATTTTGTAATTTTACATTATGCATTAAATGAAGGCAAATCAAATAATTTTCTTACATATTTGTAATTTTCAATATTTTTTTTTAATCTATGTGAAAAATCTAACTAAACTATATAAATGGGACAAAGTGAGTTGTATATATATATATATATATATAGAAAAAGTATTTACATACTTTAAGTAGGGAACTCAAACAAGAAAGATTGGTTGGCTACAAGCTACTTCATGGTAAACTATTCACGAGGTCGGCCTTTTGACTCCAAAAAACCTTCACTAAAATATACATACAAATACTTACACCACATACATATATGTATATATATGTGAGTGTGTGAGTGTGTGCATTTTATAGCCCTCACTATCCCATTCACAGTTTTCTCACACTTCCACTCCACTACTACTAGTGTGTTCTTTTCCAAGTCTGTTGTAACTATTATTTTATTTTTTCCAATACATTCTTTTGGGGCAGTTAATTTTTAGTATGATGAAAACCGAAATTCTGGAAGAGTTTCCGATGACCAACGATCAAACGATCGTTAAAGGGAAGCGCACCAAACGGCCAAGGCCATCGTCCTCCGCCTCCTCAAGCGGCGGCGCCACCGCCGGAGAGTTTAATAATTCATCATTCGTATCATCTCCCGCCACCACTTCAAGTGGAATATCGACAAGCACAGAAGAAGACGAGGACATGGCCAACTGTCTGATTCTCCTCGCACGTGGGAGTTCGCCGCCGCCACAGGCGGCGACGACGGCGGCGGAGAATAAATTCAGCAGCCGGAAATTCACGGAGATGGCCACCACAACAATCGGAAAAGTGGGAATCTACGTTTACGAGTGCAAAACTTGCAACAGAACTTTCCCATCATTTCAAGCCTTAGGCGGCCACAGGGCGAGTCACAAAAGGCCTAAACCCACCACCGAAACTGATCGGAAAAATTCACCGGCGGCGCCGTATGATCGAGAAGAAGAAGAAGAAGCGCCACAATATTCAACAATATTGCCAAACAAAATTTTCCATATTAATGATCAGAACAAGCCAAAAATCCACGAGTGTTCGATTTGTGGTTCGGAGTTTGCTTCGGGTCAAGCTTTGGGTGGCCACATGAGACGGCACAGGGTGGCCCCCACTGCGAGTACCAGAATTAGTGGCGCGAGTATCGATAATGATACGTTGTCGCATGGTGTTTGTGAGAAACCCAGAAATATGTTGGAATTGGATCTCAATTTACCGGCGCCGCCGGAAGATGAGAAATTTGGCCACCAGTTTCCGGCCAAACAGTTCTTCTCCGCCGCGGCGCTGGTGGATTGCCACTACTAGATAGGAAGAGAAGGGGTGTTGACATTTTGATCAATGTGAATAATAATTTCCTAATTGCCACTGTTTTTTTTTTCTTTTTTTCTTTTTAATTACAAAATTATAAGTCCAATTATACATTATTGCAATTGTTATTAATTCTTTGAACAAGGCCAACGCCGTTTTGATTTTATTTTATTTTTGTTTTGGATGTAAGTTGAATTCTTGGAGAGTTTGAGTGAGTAAGTGGTTACTATTCATGGTTGCCTTTCATTCACGAAAAGTGAGTGATGGGGTGGGGGCATCTTTTTTTATGTTCCTTTTTTATTTTTTCCTCTCATTTAAAAATAGTTTTAACTTCATGTTATTTTTTGTAGTTGGAGAGCTATGTTTGACACTCCAACATGAGAGTGTGTGAGTATGAGAGAAAACGGATTCAGATTTTTCGTTCCACTTCATATTTCATTGCATCGGATCAATAATGACATATGTATAAAATGATATCACATTGTGTACACATCATTCATCCAATATATATGGAATATGAAGTGCAGTAGGGAAAGTGAAACATGAGATCTCATCATGTGAGAAAACACGTGGAAATATCATATCTTTACGGTATATCATCTTATATTTTAAATTTTCAGATGAATGTTACGTGTATATTATTATTGCACACTTAGAATTTGTTTAGCAGATGATATATTCTAACATGATATTCATCTCATATTCTACCGCACGAATAATTGAAACGTATATAAAATCACCATGTTACTTTTCAAGCATAAATTGTGAGTTTTTATAAGGAAGGTGATAGCCGTTAAAAAAACACGTGACGATCATTCGCATAATAGAATAGAACATGAAACACCATTTTTGGACCAAAAAAAAGTATATTAAAACATCTTATGAAACACCATTATATAATAGAAGATCCAACTAGTGAGAGAGAGAGGGGATGGCATGGCTAGGGTTAGGCACAACGAGCACCACAACGAAAAGTCGTGGATTAGGTTGGCTATGTTTTTTTTTATTACAAATAAAGTTAAATAAAAGAAACTTGGCTGAGTGTTTGTTTCCAATTCCCATTAAATGACAAGGAATAAATGGATAGGAAAGATAGGTTGGTAACTGCCAAGTCCCATGTGTATCCATCTGTTTCTATATATATATATATCCTCTTTAAATATACATTTTGAAGCTGTTTCTTGCTAAGGTTTGATCACCCTCACTTCACTTGTACCTCTCAACCCCACCAATTCACACCTAATTATCCCTAACTTTTCAAGTTTCTCAACTGGCTAAACCCACTCTCCACTTCTCTAGCTTTCACCAAATAAATAAATAAAAGCGAAATTATAAAATTAGTCCTGTAATTTTAAAAAGTTTATCGAAAATTGCCAATTACGTGTTGTGCACATGAAATTTCCAGCGAAAACCAGACTGAAATCGGACGATTTTATTACTTACAGGACTAAATCAATATTTCGAGTTTAAGCTGGACCAATTTTGTCATCTTTACGTTACAAGACTAGTTTTGTAAATTTGCATTAAATAAATACCATTTTTGTTCCAAAAATTTGTATAGCCCACTTGACTCTTTTGCAAGCAATATTACATTCGTTAATTGAATTCTTGGTTGTGTTAAATTTTAGTGTCAAGTGTCTTACTTTTTATCAAATATGACATTAATTTGGTGTAAAACGCATGTACTTAGTCTATATTCACTAGTGTAAGTAATTAAAAGGGCAATCAAAAATAAGTATTTAAAATAATAAAGTTGTAGAACGTCCCGAAAGAATCAAGGTCCACGAATTTAGGAGAAAAAGGAATAAAAAAATATTTTATATAGTTTTGCAGCTTGAAAATCTCTTAGAAATAAGAAAAATGAAAAGGGGAAAAGAAATTAGAAAAGCCCAAGGTACAACCAATTAATTAGGTGAAGCATAAACTCAAGACCATCATTCTATGTTATGGTTCCACTATCTTATCATGGAGTTAATCAACCTAATTAAGCTGCTTTTGCACTTAATGTAAACAGCTTAATTACAGGTGTAGTCATCCACAACAAGCTAAAATAATTAATAACTCTCTCTCTCTCTCTCTCTCTCTCTCTCTCTCTCTCTCTCTCTCTCTCTCTCTCTCTCTCTCTCTCTCTCTCTCTCTCTCTCTCTCTCTCTCTCTCTCTCTCTCTCTCTCACACACACACACACACACATACACACACAAAAGCACACAGTGGTGGGTGGGGTTAAGTGACTTAGCTCATTGTTGTTGTTGTTGGGGGGTGTTTGTTATGTGCACGTTTTGGTGATTATTGCTAAGGCTAAAGGGCATGCATGTGGCCACATTGCGTGAGATGTCCAAACTACACAGATTAAGGGATTCTTTCAAAATGTTCACATGTTAGTGGGGTGCTACCCTGTCTATTATGTATGTATTTAGGCACCCTCTTAATTAATCACCCCTTAATTAATTATATTTATATGCTCATAAAACCCCAAATTGATTAAAGTTGTTCGTCATGTTTGGCCACCCAAAATATTGAAAGAGATGGAAAATTAGTTAGTACTAATCCCTTGGCCTAATTGTCTACCAGGTGTCAGATCAGATGCTCCTCTTAAACAAAATTAGTGGATTGTATTAAATAAGAAACGTAACGCAGCACATTTAATTTTTGTTTATTTGTTTTTTTCTTTTTTGAAATAAACTTTTTATTTATTTATTTATATTTGAGTTTCATATCCACCAGTAGAGTTTTTTTTTTAGAAAATATCCACCAGTAGAGTTGATAATATGGAACTAGTCAGCATAAGTGTAACATAAATGAATTTGGTGTGGAGAATTTAAAAGTAGTTGTATTTAAATTTGTCACTGGTTGTTTTTAAGTGAATCTCTAAAATGTATATATATTGTTGGGACTTGAAAAACATATGATTTTAAATATGTTATTTATTTATCGAAAAATTAATTGTCATTTTTTATTAATTTATGAAAAGATTATGTTTTAATTACTTTTGTAGGTGTAACTTTTATTTTACCAGGATTTATGCATGAGTTAATTAAAAATAAGAAAACTTATAATGAATGTGGTCAAAAATTAATATTCCAGTGGCGCATGTGAAATTTAAGAGAGAAAAATTTAAGGTGGTAATTCTGTATAATTATTATTTCGGAGATGTTATTTTGTATATTTTTTGTATAGGAAAGAGTCACCAAAAAAGGAAGCAAAATGAATTACAAGTAATTAAATAGGTTGTCAACACATATATATATATATATATATATATATGCTGTGTTCTCATATTTGTGTGCACGCTTCAATATTTTGGTCATATTTTTTACTACACATCATCAAAATGATGCGACTCTTGATGTTATGGAAAGTATAGATGAAAGGCCTGAATTTTCAAGTTTTACAATTTTTTTGAAGTAAGCTGATTTGGAGTGTAAAATCCGTAATCTTTTTTAATATTTAAACGAGATTATTAACTTATCGAATATTTTTTGTAATAAATTGGAAAGAATATAAAAAAGTGGATTAAAGAAAATGAAAGACTCGAACATTCATATGTCAAGATTTTGCTACACAAGTCGAAAAAATGATTCTTCCTCGATCAAGAATTATGGCTATATTTTCATTTTAAAACAAATCCAAAAAAAAATTCATAGAAATATCAAGATGTTCCTTGAGTGTTTTAGTGGCTTCCATAATTTAGTACACACTACACATATATAAAAGCGCATATTAACATTAACAGTCGCTATCAAGAGCTATATAGTATACATGAGACGACAGCCGCGTGCGCGGCATGTGCGTGCAAAATAGCTCATTCGGAAGTGGTCATGTGGACGACTTAGCACCCACATCTTCGAGGTGGAGTTCTTCATCACTCGACACGTGGTTGGTTCTTAATGTTTTATTTTTACCCAAATATATTCCACACCCCTTTTTTTTTGTCTTTCTCAAACTAAATTCGTAAACATATTTTTTCATTTATATAAAACTTTGGAAAATGACCCACTCCCAAGCTGTACACACACACACGCACGCACACGTGTTTGTGTGTATGTGTCTGTATTTGCAAATTTTACAAAGTTTGAGACAGTTCATCATGTATACGTGACTATTTATGGAAACTTTAAAATTACATCATGTGATTTATTTATTTATTTTTTTTTTATCTGCCCTGCCTTAATGAAGGTTCTTAGTGTTAATTAATTAGGTAATTCTGACTAATATTATTGTATACTCCTTGTAATAAATGTTAATTTTTTTTTTTGCATTGGCATTTTCAATTTCCAGCTAAAAATTTGTAGGAGAAAAAAACTGGGTTTTAAAAACACTTATACATTTCTCTCATATTATAATTTGAACACTGAAATTCAACATTTATTCTTTATGTTATACATACTTCTGAATATTTTTTTAAAACTCAGACTATCCCATACAAGCCGGGCACGGACCTCACACTTCCTTCAAATTATGGACATTCGTCTTTCCCATGGATAGTCCTAATCTCTGTTAGAAATATTCATGTATCAGAGCTTGAATAACCAAAATAATGTCCGAGGCGTGCACAAGTTGCACTGTCCTAAAGGATTTATTTTCGTAATCCCCCAGGATTCAACGGAACAAAATGAACGACCAATATCTTTCAACTGTAACCCAGCAAATACAAAGGCAAAAATGAGAGAGGAGAAGATAGGTTTCGAGTTATCTGAATCAAACAGGAAGCTCAACATATATAGATTAAATGCTTCCAACGGTAATGTAAGTAGCATTGGGACAAACACGCGGCCATAGCTTGTAGGGAAGACAGGCTTTCGGCTATAGGTTGAGAGGGGACAAAGGCCGGTCATTGCCACCCTATGAAAATAAGTAGGCTCACATCTGAGTAATTCAATTTAGGCTAAAATAGGATAATTGAGGTAAGGTGAAAATATATTTTCGGGTAAGGTAGAAAAATATATTTTCGGGTAAGGTTTTAAATAAGCAAAAAATAAAATTAGTTTTTAGGTTGCAAAACTAATCCGAGTCGCGACTATATCGCCCGCGCATGGGGGGGAAATCGCCGATTTTACACTACAGTCGGCAAATTTGGCCCAACTCTTTATGTGCGCGAGGCCCCCTTAATCACTTGGCCCATTTTTTACTAAGTTCATATTGGTCTCCCACTAATAAAGTGAAGAAAACTTCATTACCTATTCTATGTGGGATATGGAACTTCTTTTGAAACACTCTCATGTGCTCCAATCCCATTTTATACAACAATCTCCCACATGTTTCAAAATAATGAGAAGAAAAAGTAGAGATATTTGCTGGGTTACTAAAATGAGTGTAGATGTATCGCATCTGGTGTCTTTTGTATTTGATTTAGGTAATCCCATGTTCGATTCCACTCTTAGCCCTTTCACTTTCCCCTTTTTTTCCCATTTTTTTAAAAATCTTTTTTCGTTGTCTAATCCAATTTTTGTGCAATTTCTTTCTTTCTTCCTTCCTTCCTTCCTTTCTTTCTTTCTTCTTATTCTTCTTTATTATTATGAAAGTTTATATGTGTATATTCAAATTATTATTACTAATACAATTAAAAACATGACAAATAAAGAGTATAGCTTTTCAAATAAAACAACAATTTTTAGATAAAAACAATACTTGTATTTATATTATTATTATTAATGTCTTTTAGTGATCTTTTTTTTTTACTGAAAAGAGTAATTTTCAAATGACAATAGTGTTACTTTTGGTATTAAACTTGATAGATTTTTGTATTTTAATGATTCTTTTCACACAATTACTATTTACTGATACTCTTAAACGATACCATATATAATACCTCATATGTAAAAAGTATCAGTTTTTGTTTTAAAGGTATCAATTTTTACTTTAAAAGTATTACTGTAAAAACATATTTTTTATAGTAAAATTGATATTTTGAATGGGTTTAAATCCAATTGTTAGAGATTTTTCTAACCGCAAGTCTACGGTGTCAAGTTTTAATATAGAGAAGTAAGGTTGTCGAATCCACAGGGACTAATAAATTAATGCGCTAAGTATTGAACTAAGATAGCCTTATTTTTATTTAGACGATCGAAATTGAATGATTGTTGTGGAAGAAAAGATAAGAATAACCACAAAAACACAAGATGAAAATAATAGTGGAATTACCAAGGGAAATGAAATAGATTCCCGGGTTATGGTTTCAATTAATATTCCTCTTGTTTTATGATTTAATCAAAGCCAAAGTTATTATCAATACACCTATAAGACGATCACAACGGTATTTTATCCTCCTCTTGAGATGTATATAAAGTGTAGATTGAAATATCTATGCTAAAAGTATCTACTCAACATAAGATAAACAACTCCCAAATGCACAAAAGATCAAATATCCTCACAAATATTCACAAACCTCTCGATTATGCAAATATTCATGTCAAGTACTCAAGATCTAATATTGAAACTCATCTCTCGAATTATGAATCAATATATCAAACATGCTAAATCATTGGCCAAATGATAAAACAAGAATAAGAACAAAGTACTCAAATAGGCTTCAAGATAATAACTTCAATTAAGATTAAAACAATCAACAAGAATTCAATTAATCTACTTCCAAAACCCGGAAATCACAAGAAGTTTAGCTACCCATTATAAATAAACAACTCATAGACAAATTGTTCATCTTCATAAGAAGCTAAAATGAAAGATTAAAGCACAAAGAATGAGAAAACTTAGGGAAATGGATAATCTCTCGATTAATCTTCAATCCTCAAGCTCCGATTCGACCCAATTTTTCCCTTGATTCTTCCTTATGAAATTGATGTGTTTCTTGTGTTCTTGGGTGTATTCCCAACCTTTCCTTCATACCCTAGATCAAGCCTCCCATGTATCTATTTATAACCCCACAAAGATCCAAGAAAAGGTAGGTAGAAGATAGGAAAATCCGCCCCCGGCCAGGGCGCCACTGGGCATGTAAGGCGCTAATGGTAGGAAATTAAGTGCACATAGTCGCCGGCAGCTGCCAGCTTTTCCGTCCGTCCCCTTCAATTCGTTCGCCTGTTTGGCGCCAGTATGCCAAGGACGAATGACTGCCGCCAGCCCGCTGGTTTTTCGCCCACCAAATGTCCGAATTTGCTTTTGAGCCCTTCTTCAAAGTTGTATCTCTATCTCTTAGATTTCCATAGCCACTTGAATCATCTCAATATCAATTTTGTAGAGAGAGTTATGGCCAAAATACGAAATGCTGCTGATGGAAATTTCGACGCAGCGTTTGGACGTTTCTTCAAATCAATCTCTCTTTGTTTGCTCGTTTGTACTTATTTTGATACACGATTCATTACTATGACTATAAACTCAATATAATTGGCTCTCAACATTGCTTGGCTACTCAAATGACTCAAAATACTCAAAAACAACACAAAACTCATGTCTTGGAAGCCCAAATCAATGGTATAAAACCAAGTGAACAAATACCCCCAAACTTAAATTGTTGGCCGTCCCGGTCAACACTTTTAAAAACAAGACAAAACATGACTGGGTGATAAGTGTCATTTTGTACATATTTTATATTATTAATTCAATAGTTTTTGAATTGTTTTGTTAGAAAAATCATAGTTTCTCAAGTATTTCTGTAGCATTTCATCGTGTGATGTGTTTAACATTATAGGTGGAGCAATTTGGAGCAATGTGAAGCCAATATTACTTGAAAAAAGGCAAGAAAATCACTCAACATGACTTGGGGTGTCAAGTAACATGGCCATGTTCAAAAAAGAAGGAAATAAATTGGATAAAAATTGGAAAAAGGGTCCAAAACGGCCAAGCCGTGTCACCAAACACGGCCATGTTGAAGGGGATCAAAAGAGGAGAAAACAAATCGCACAAAACAGGCCCGAACACGGCCTGGCCGTGTCATACAACACGGCCGTGTTGTCCAACACGGCCCGTGTCGCCTGTTTCAAAGCAAATTTTGTGCGGCAAGACGGCAGCCTGGCGTCTTTCGACATTTCTGGCGTGTCGGACCCCTTTTTGCAACTTTTCTTTGCGGAATTTGGGGAAAACTCACCAACCAACCCATTTTGGCCACTTTTGTACACTTTTAACACCCTATTTTGCCGAAACATGTCTCCATGTCCCCTCCCTCATCACTTGAATACAAGAATTCACCAACCAACAAGGAAAATGGAGGCAATTGTTTAACAAAAGAGAGTACTATCAATGTATTGATTGCCTATAAAAGCCAAGGGTTGAAGTTGGGAGAGGTATTCATTAGATATTCAGGAAATATTCATTGTATTCATTTCATTAAGTAGAATTGGGATCAAGGGGTCTTGGAGAAGAAAGCTTGGGGCAATATTCGAGAAGAAGGCTTGGAGCAACATCATCAATCAAGGAAGAAGTCCATTGAGGTTTTGAGAAAGATAAGTACACCATGTCTACAATGCTTAAATCTTCTTGTGTAATTTACTCTTTTGTCAAAATCATGAGTAACTAAAATCTTAGTGTTTGAGTGTAATGAACTCTAGAATGGATTTGTGATTAAGGTTTGTATGTTTTTAATAAAATTCTCATGTCTTGTGTGATTCACTTATATCATGCTTATCTCATTCGAGTTAATATTTCCGGTATATTGATTTGATATCTTTTCTTCATCGGGTAATCGAAAGATTTATGGTGAAAAAGAAATTGTATAAGTGAAAAGAGTTGCATGCAATCCTAGATATAGACGACATAAATCTTCCGGATTAGGTCAAACCTAATATGGGAATTCATAAATCGTTATAATGCAATCTTGGGGGTTTTAACTAGAAAGAGATTTCAGTTAATCAACTTGAGATTAGGAGTTTTTCGCCTTGAGAAAGGGATTAACTTAAATCGGGAATTTCTACGGTCCACATAGCATGAGATTTTATTAAAAGAGGTTGGTTTTTTCTTAAGGGCTTATGGTTGAATCTTTTAACTTGTCAAATCACAAAAAACATTCTAGAGGGATTTACATTCAAACACACTTCTATCTCTTGATTTCTTATTCTACAAATTTTACTTCATTTTTACAATTTATAATTTGTTTTCCTTTTTCATCAAACACAAAACTCGAAAATTGTTAGATTAAATAACAAAAAGACGATAATTATTAGTACTTACAATCCTCGTGGGAATGACACGGTGACTAATAATCTATACTATAAAACGATAGGTGCACTTGCCTACGGTTTTAAAGGTAGCTTTTGAGCCATCAAGTTTTTGGCGCGTTGTCGGGATTGTAATATTAAGAACATCTTATTTTTGTTAATTTAATCATTTTTTTATTATTTTCATCAATTGTCTTTCTAGGTGTCTATCTTTGTAAGTCTTGGATTATACTTATCCTCCTTGTTTACTACAAATTGCATGCCTACTCGTCGAACTGAAGAAGCGAGGAGCCGCGAGAGCAACACGAGAGGAAAGTATTAGTACATGTACCACGAGGAGGATACTAACGAAAAGCAAGGATCACGATATGGCGGATGAACAACAAAGAACCATGTACGACTACGCTAAGCCATCTATGGGCGTGACGTCGTCTAGTATCGTAAGGCCCATTTATTGCGACCAATAATTTCAAATCAAACCGAATGTCATTCAAATGGTGCAACAATTTGTCCAATTCGACGGCTTACCAGGCATTTAAGATCCAAATAATCATATCGCGAATTTCCTCGAAATTTGCGATACTTTCAAAATAAATGGAGTCTCCGACGATGCCATCCGTTTACGCTTGTTCCCATTTACTCTTCGGGACGGGCTAAACTAAAATGGCTAAACACTTTACCGAAGGGAACAATCACAACATGGAGCATTATGGCGGAAAAATTCCTTTTAAAGTATTTCCCACCCGCTAAAACCGCACGATTGAGGAATGAGATCTCTTCATTCACTCAAGAGGACGATGAAACCTTCGACGACACTTGGGAGAGATTCAAAGAATTCTGCGAAAATGCCCACATCATGGTCTTCCCATTTGGATGCAAGTCCAAACATTTTACAATGGGATGCTCTCATCGACAAGACAGATGATTGATGACGCGGCGGGAGGAACATTGAACAATAAGACACCGGCCGCCCAAGATCTCATAGAAGGAATGGCCATGAATGGCTATCAATGGCAATCCGTGACGAGGAAAAACCAACAGGTCGGTGGGAGTATATAATGCGGACGCGGTGGTGACACTAGCCGCACAGTCGAAGCTCTAACTCGAGAAAATCGACGGGTTGGCGGCTCCAAAACCACCAACACAACAAGCCTTCTCATGCGAGACTTGTGGAGGATCGCACAACCACCAAGATTGCCCTCACGCAATACCGCCGCATGAACAAGTGGATTATCTAGGTAATCAATCTCGACCCTTTCAAAATAATCCTTTCAAAGAACACTTATAATCCAGGTTGGCCAACACCCGAACTTTAGTTGGGGAAATCAAGGTCAACGTAAGCCTAATCCAAACGCACTCCCCAATTGCGTCGCACCTCCGGTTTCCAACCGCGAAAACCAAGTTTGGAGGACTTTATGTCCAAATTCGCCCAAACAACGGAAACCCGTTTCACGGCCACCGAAACATCCTTAAGGAACCAAGAAGCATCCATTCGCAACTTGGAAAATCAAATTGGTCAAATTGCCAAAATGATCTCCGAAAGGCCACAAGGGAGCTTACCTAGCAACACCGAGCCAAATCCAAGAGAACAGGTAAAAGCAATTACTCTAAGGAGTGGAACAAAGCTAGACGAAGACGGATGCCGAGGACGAACCCACGCCCATACAACAAAAAGACGAATCGGTATTCAAGGAAACAAAGAAAATGGTACCGGAATTCCAACCACCTATTCCGTATCCAAGTCGATTGCGTAAGGACAAACATGACGACCAATTTGGTAAGTTCTTGGATTTATTTAAACAATTGCACATCAATATTCCTTTTGTTGAAGCCCTTTCACGATGCCAAAATATGCCAAGTTCCTAAAAGATCTTCTTTCAAACAAGAAGAAGCTTGAAGAAATATCCATGGTGCAATTAAATGAGGAATGCTCGGCAATTTTGCAAAACAAGTTACCTCGTAAAATCAAAGATCCAGGAGTTTTACTATTCCTTGTCATGTCTGTAATTTGACCGTTGATCGGGCATTGGCCGATCTAGGGGCTAGCATTAATTTGATGCCTTATGATTTATTCAAACAAATGGGTTACAGGAGAGCCAAAACCAACTAGGATGAGCCTGCAATTAGTGACGGATCTATTAAATATCCTAGAGGCATTGTTGAAGATGTTTTGGTCAAAGTCGATAAGTTTATATTTCTGTCGATTTTGTAATTCTTGATATGCATGACGATGTCGAAGTCCCTTTGATCCTAGGGCGTCCATTTTTAGCTATCTTGCTAAGGCAATCATTGACGTGCATGATGGCAAACTAATTTTAAGAGTCGAAGATGAACAAGTCATTTTTAAAATCGCTACATCAATGAAAAATACGATAGATAAAGATGACTGTTTTTGCTATTGATCTTATCGATATGGAGATAACCAACTCTCTACCAAGATGATTTCTAACGAATTCTTGGAGACTTGTATTGTTCAAAGTGCGGGTATATCGGATGAAAACCCCTTCCTTAGGGAATCCGTACTCGCATTGGAGGAAAACAAACCAACGAAGCACGTAAAGAGTTCGAAAAAATTGAAAACTCACGAGGTGGGGCATATCAAACCATCCATTGAGGATCCACCACTGTTGAGCCGGGAAGGAGTTACCCGAACACTTGGAATATGCATTTCTAGCCGAGAACGCCAAACTTCCCGTAATTATTTCCTCCAATTTATCTTCTCATCAAAAGGATAGATTGTTGGCAATATTACGGGGAACATAAAAAGGCCATCGCTTGGAAAATCTCCGACATTCGAGGGATCAATCCTTCCTTTTGCACTCACAAGATTCTCGATGGAGAAAAATTTCAAGCCGGTTGTTCTACCTCCGCCGCTTAAATCCAAACATGAAAGAGGTAGTTAAAGCGGAGATAATCAAACTACTAGATCTTTGGGCTCATCTATCCAATCTCGGCGAGAATTGGGTAAGTCCATTCAAGTGGTCCCAAAGAAAGGTGGGATAGCGGTGGTACCAAATGAAAAAAATGAACTTATTCCGATGCGACAGAACAAAGTTGGCGAGTTTGCATCGACACGACGACTTAACGATGCTACTCGCAAGGACCACTTCCCCTTACCTTTTATTGATCAAATGCTTGAACGTTTATCCGGTCACCTCTATTATTGCTTCCTCGATGGCATGTCAAGGTTATTTTCAGATCCGATAAAGAGGAGGATCAAGAGAAAACCACTTTCACTTGTCCCTACGGTACTTTCGCCTATAGACGCATGCCTTTTGGGTTGTGCAATGCACCGGCAACTTTTCAAAGGTGCATGCTTGCTATCTTCGACGAACTTGTAGAAGAAATCATGGAAGTCTTCATGGATGACTTCTCGGTTTTTGGGGATTCATTTGATCTTTGTCTTGCAAATCTTAAAAAAGTCCTTGTTCGTTGCGAAGAGACTAACCTGGTACTTAACTGGGAAAAATGCCACTTCATGGTACAAGAAGGCATTGTTTTGGGGCATAAAATTTCTTGCAGGGGAATTGAAGTTGACAAAGCGAAAGTTGATACAATTTCCAAATTGCCACCGCCCGCCTCGGTGAAGGCTATCCGAAGCTTTTTGGGGCACGCCGGGTTTTATAGGCGCTTTATCAAAGATTTTTCAAAATCGCCCGGCCGCTTACTCGTCTTTTAGAAAAGGATGCGAGTTTTTGATATCAACGATGAATGTCTCCAAGCATTCAACACTTTGAAAGAAAAACTCACCACTTCTCCCATCATGGTGGCTCCGGATTGGTCTCAACCGTTCGAACTCATGTGTGATGCTAGTGACTATGCGGTAGGAGCGGACTTGGGCAACAAAAAGATAAACATTTCCGCCAATTTACTATGCAAGTAAGACTTTGAATCTGCTCAATCACACTATACAACTACCGAAAAGGAACTACTTGCAGTGGTTTTCGCCTTTGACAAATTTCGCTCATACTTGATTCTATCCAAAGTCATTGTTTATACGGATCACTCGCTTTACGCTATTTGCTCGACAAAAATGACGCAAAACCACGACTAATTCGATGGGTTCTCTTACTCCAAGAATTCGATGTGGAGATCAAAGATAAACGGGGTGTCGAAAATCTTGCCGCCGACCACCTATCTCGGCTTGAGCACTCCAAGACAGATGAGCAACACAATGGACATATCAACGATTCTTTCCCGGATGAGCAACTCTTTGCCCTCAACTCAATTTCAATTGATATTCCTTGGTTTGCGATTTCGCTAATTATCTTGCGCAGAAAAGTTCTCCCAAAAGGGATGACCCATCAACAAAAGAAGAAATTCTTTTCGGACCTCAAGTATTATATTTGGGATGATCCCCACCTCTTCCGAGTTTGTGCGGATCAAATCATACGAAGGTGTGTTGCACTTCCCGAAACAATCTCCATTTTGAATCATCACAAAGGACCCACCGTGGACATTATCAAGCAAATACTACGGCACGCAAGGTCCTTGAGTCGGGTTTTTATTGGCCTACACTTTTCAAAGACACAAAACGGTATGTTGAAACTTGTGATAGTTGTCAACGAACAGGGGAATATTTCTCGAAGAAATGAAATGCCCCAAAACGGTATACTTGTTTGTGAAATTTTTGATGTTTGGGGTATTGATTTTATGGGACCTTTTCCGCGTCGTTTGGCAATAAATATATTTTGGTAGCCGTTGACTACGTGTCTAAGTGGGTAGAGGCTCAAGCTTTACCTAAAAATGATGCTCGAGTGGTGGTGCATTTTCTCAAAAACTTTTTACGGTTTGGTACACCACGAGCCATCATTAGCGATAGAGGCACTCACTTTTGTAATAATCAATTTGATAAGGTTTTAAAGCGTTATGGTGTCACACACCGAGTCGCGACCGCTTATCATCCCCAAACTAGCGGTCAAGTCGAAGTGTCCAACCGCGAATTAAAACGAATTTTGGAAAAAACGGTTGGGCACTCTCGCAAGGATTGGTCCTCAAACTCGATGATGCCCTTTGGGCTTATAGAACGGCTTTCAAAACGCCAATAGGGACTACCCCATACCGACTCGTCTATGGTAAAGCATGTCATTTGCTTAGGTTGAGCTTGAACATAAAGCCTTTTGGGCTATTAAAATGCTTAATTATGATTTGTTAAGTGCGGGAAATAACCGTTTATTGCAGATTAACGAACTCGAAGAATGGCGAAATTCGCATACGAGAATTCGAAAATTTACAAAGAACTAACGAAACAATGGCATGACAAGCACATTAAGCACACGAGGAATTCCAACCGGGTGATCAAGTGTTACTATTCAATTCCCGACTTCGCTATTTAGGGTAAGTTAAAATCCGGTGGTCCGCCCATTCACATGTTATCAAGTGTTCCCTCACGGGACTATTGAAATTACGCACAAGAAATGGGCACCTTTAAGTAAAACGGACACCGCCTCAAGCTTTATTTTGGGGGCACCATCGATGATAATTATAGAGATTCCCTCAAGCTCGAGGATCCCCAAATACATCACACAATTAGAGGTGAATCGGTCCACTAAACGACACTAAAGAAGTCGCTACCCGGAGGCAACCCGATGACTTTTGTGACGATTTGTTTCAATTTTTACTTAGATTCATTTTTTTTTACCCAGGATGATATTTAAAAAAAAAAAAAAAAAATTACAAACGAACACGGCTGGCCGTGTCTTCCGACATGGCCGTGTCCAAATCCACCAATTTTCCCTTTTATATTTTAATTAAAAAAATCATAAATCGTTCGAACACGGCCGGGCCGTGTCGCCCGACACGCCTTTGGTCGGGCCCAAAATTTTATTCGCCGAAACAGCCCGGAACACGGCCAGGCCGTGTCGCCCGACACGGCCGTGTCGCCCGACACGGCCGTGTCCGGGCTGTTAAAAAAACAGGGGAGGGGTCGATTTAGGGCATTTTTTTTTCGAAATCTTTCATCTCCAAAACCCTAAAAACCCCTCTTCTTCACCAAAATTTCCCCCAAATTCACCTCACTCTTCCATCTAAACTCAAATTCTTCCATAAAACACCATCTTTTCTCCATTGCCAACACTTCTACCGATTGATTGTTGGGAATTTTGTGGGTTTTTGAGATTTCTCTTGTGGGTTTCTATTTCAAGGTATGATTTTCTATGTTATTTTTTTGTGTTTAATTTCATCATTTTTGTTTTTATGCTTTCAATTTGTTCATAATTGTTTGAAATTTCTATCATTTAGGGCTTTTTGATTTAACTTAAATTTTTGGAATTTTTATGCCTAATTATTTGTGTTGAAGATGAGGGTATTTTTGGATTTTTATGGTGATGATGTTGGCCCCATGTGCTATTGAAATTTGTATGGGTAAAATCATGTGAAGTCAATTGTTGGAATTATCTTGCTTAATTTCACCAACAAAATTGGTCCTAAAAGAATGAAAGGGTGTATTGTTGCCTAAATATAACGATATGAGCGTTTGTTGATTGATTGATTGTTAGAATCATATGATTGATCATGAGTGGAAACCGTGCTTTGTTGTAACTTACTTGCTATTTTGATGAGAACTTGAAGGTGATGGGATGATGTTGTTGTTGGGAATTTAATTGAGGCATGGTTTTTATAGGATAGTTGGTTTTCAAAGAAATATTAATAGAATCGTCCTTCAGATTGTATGTTGCTTTCAAAAATTCCTTTTTCAGACTACCATGTCAAAACGAAGTCGAAGTTATCGCTCCTTAGGAGTGTCCGGGGACCCTCGGCTCTCGCCGCCCCTCCCGGGCTAATCCACCAAGTAATCGTCACGGCATTCTATTAGGGATGACGAAAGCAAGCAACCCGATATCAACAATTGTTGAGTAAACCGTTGCACAACACCAGGTATCCGGACGCCATGACATTAGAGACCCTTGGGCTACAAGAAGATATTGATTGGATGTTTGAACAAGTTGGGTGGGGACAATTCATGGGTGCGAAAGCACCAACTTATGAGCGCGTCACACTGGAATTCCTTAGCTCATTTAACGCCGAAATCCTCACGGGAACTCATGCTAGGGGACGGCCTCATCTCTTTTCGCTTGTTCAATCAAGAGTATACATTGACTCTTGCCGACTTCAATCAAATATGTGGTCTTCCAATTGATGGTAACAGACGCTTTCCTAGCGACTTTAATGCACACGGTTTTGGAATGAAATAGCTCCTTCATATGACTATGTTGCTTCTCGTGCTAAAGTATCACGCGTAATAAATCCTTGTTTTCGTTATATGCATCGTGTGATGGCTAGCACACTTTTCGGTAGGGGGGAAAGTGACGGGAATTTGAGGAAGGACGAGCTATTGTTTTTATGGGCTATGGTCTATGGCAAACACCTGACAGGTCTCACTTAGCACGCCATTTTCAGAAAGTCGGGCGGGGCGAATGTAGTAAAATTCTTGTTGGAGGCCTAATTACCCCAATTGCTCTTCACTTCGAGCATGACTTAACGGATTTACAACAAGCGCGAGGAAGCAATCGTATTGATCTCGAGGTATGTACTGCTATAAAATTAATTGAAAGAATCAATGATCAATTTTGCTTGCTTTTTCGACATACATCCCAACGACTATTACTTCCCGACCCGACACGAACTACAATTCGTAATCGTGACAATTGGTTAATGGGTATGCGACACAATCCGGAGGATGACAGCACCCGCCTCGAACTACCTCCCATAGAGGATGATGCTCCCGAATCCCCATCTCCTCCAAGGGGTTCACCACCCCATACTTCTTCATCTCACCCACCACCACCACCGCCACCACATGAACAAGTCAATCTTCAAGCTATTCTACAGGAGCAACAACACCAAAGAGACATGCTGTCATATCAACAAACGATGCTCGAACGCCAGCAGAATATGCTTGACCGCCAACAACAAATGATGGAGCAGCAATTTGGCGTCATTAGGGATATTCGAGAGGACCAACAACAACAAAATGCCCTTTTCTCTCAACTCCATCAATGGCACCTCTCTCAAGGACACTTCCCACCACCGTCATAAGGTCGTATTTGTCTTTGTCTTAGTTTTCGTTTCCTTTGCTCCATTTTGTATCCCATCTCCTCTTCACATTGGGGACAATGTGACCCTTGAAGTTGGGGGTGGCGAGATTTGTTAGAACGCTTGGATTTGAACTACGCTTGGATGTGAACTATTTTCTTTAGCTTTGCGTGTTTTAGCTTTCTTTGTGGATATTTCGTTTTCTTTTTACGCACCTTATCAATACCTTGCAAACAAACATGAGGTAATTTTTTTTTTACAATTAGATAGGTTAGTTGTGGATTGGTTATGACCATTTTTATCCCGAAAAAGTCATCTTTTTGAAAACTCAAATTGCCAAAATGTTTTTAAACTGCGTGACTCTAGTAAAAGGATGAATTTGGCCAAAAGAGTTTAATGTCATGAAGATTAGCTTGGACTTTGCTTAAATCTAGATACTTTGTGTCATGATCACTAGAGAAACCATAACTCGGGTTTAAAAAAAAAAAAAAAAAAAACGAAAAAAAAAATGTGCTAATACTGTTATATAAAGGGACAAATCGAGGTTATATTCCTCTGTTTGTTGTTGCTTAGTAACTAGGAGCATTCATGAGCCCCATGTTTGTCTCTTACGTAAAACGGCGACACAAATATGAATATGGGACACCACCCTAGGAGTTTTTGAAAAGACATTCAAAATTTAAACCTAGTGGAAGTTTGCCTCAAAAATGTCCTGATTTTATAATTATATTTGCAATATAAAAAAAATGAAAATTGAAAAGACCCGAGTTTTGGACTTCTCCTTTTATCATTACATTTTTGTATTTGATCTAAGCATATGAATGACAAATTTTTCGTGATATGACAACTGTGTGATGTTTTGAACGATTCCAATTATTGAAGTCACTCTCTTTTTAACAAATTGGTTGATTTGAAAACGGATGGATTGACTTAATGGGAAGGAAAAGGTTAGCGATTCACTTCAATCATGTCGAAATTGTGAAAATAGATATCTCTTTTTGTTTTCAACCCATCTCTTTGTTTTAAAAATTGCTTGAGGACAAGCAAAATTTCCAAGTTGGAGGCGGTTTGATAATGTCATCATTTTGTACATATTTTATATTATTAATTCAATAGTTTTTGAATTGTTTTGTTAGAAAAATCATAGTTTCTCAAGTATTTCGTAGCATTTCATCGTGTGATGTGTTTAACATTATAGGTGGAGCAATTTGGAGCAATGTGAAGCCAATATTACTTGAAAAAGGCAAGAAAATCACTCAACATGACTTGGGGTGTCAAGTAACATGGCCATGTTCAAAAAAGAAGGAAATAAATTGGATAAAAATTGGAAAAAGGGTCCAAAACGGCCAAGCCGTGTCACCAAACACGGCCATGTTGAAGGGGATCAAAAGAGGAGAAACAAAATCGCACAAAAACAGGCCCGAACACGGCCTGTGTCATCATACACACACGGCCGATCGCACTACAACACGTGTTGGCCACGTTGTCCAACACGGCCGTGTCGGCTGCTTTCAAAGCAAATTTTGTGCAAAGACGGCCGGCCGTCTTTGCCGTCGACACTGGCGTGTCCGGACCCTTTTTGCAACTTTTCTTTGCGGAATTTGGGGAAAACTCACCAACCAACCCATTTTGGCCACTTTTGTACACTTTTAACACCCTATTTTTCTTTGAAACATGTCTCTATGTCCCCTCCTCATCACTTGAATACAAGAATTCACCAACCAACAAGGAAAATGGAGGCAATTGTTTAACAAAAGAGAGTACTATCAATGTATTGATTGCCTATAAAAGCCAAGGGTTGAAGTTGGGAGAGGTATTCATTAGATATTCAGAAATATTCATTGTATTCATTTCATTAAGTAGAATTGGGATCAAGGGGTCTTGGAGAAGAAAGCTTGGGGCAATATATTGGAGAAGAAGGCTTGGAGCAACATCATCAATCAAGGAAGAAGTCCATTGAGGTTTTGAGAAAGATAAGTACACCATGTCTACAATGCTTAAATCTTCTTGTGTAATTTACTCTTTTGTCAAAATCATGAGTAGCTAAAATCTTAGTGTTTGAGTGTAATGAACTCTAGAATGGATTTGTGATTAAGGTTTGTATGTTTTTAATAAAATTCTCATGTCTTGTGTGATTCACTTATATCATGCTTATCTCATTCGAGTTAATATTTCCGGTATATTGATTTGATATCTTTTCTTCATCGGGTAATCGAAAGATTTATGGTGAAAAAGAAATTGTATAAGTGAAAAGAGTTGCATGCAATCCTAGATATAGGACGACATAAATCTTCTGGATTAGGGTCAAACCTAATATGGGAATTCATAAATCGTTATAATGCAATCTTGGGGGTTTTAACTAGAAAGAGATTTCAGTTAATCAACTTGAGATTAGGAGTTTTTCGCCTTGAGAAAGGGATTAACTTAAATCGGGAATTTCTACGGTCCACATAGCATGAGATTTTATTAAAAGAGGTTGGTTTTTGCTTAAGGGCTTATGGTTGAATCTTTTAACTTGTCAAATCACAAAAAACATTCTAGAGGGATTTACATTCAAACACACTTCTATCTCTTGATTTCTTATTCTACAAATTTTACTTCATTTTTACAATTTATAATTTGTTTTCCTTTTTCATCAAACACAAAACTCGAAAAATTGTTAGATTAAATAACAAAAAGACGATAATTATTAGTACTTACAATCCTCGTGGGAATGACACTCGGTACTCAATAATCTATACTATAAAACGATAGGTGCACTTGCCTACGGTTTTAAGGGTAGCTTTTGAGCCTTACCTGGGAGTAATGAAAAGTTGAACGCACAACAACTCCATAAAATTTTGTATTGTTCATTGTAGGTATCAAGCAACGAATTAACCAAGCCTCAAACATCTAACATAGAGCACATATTAAAGAAACCATGGTAAATGCTAAGAATTACACCTCACAAAGATCAAGTGTATACTTTCATCTCGAATGAATATAGGTCGTGTTTACGCTCAATTCAATTCATTATTGCAGAATTACCATAGGCTTGCAAATCGTCTCATATCTCCGCCACTAGGATGTATGCAAAATTATGAATCAAAAAGGACTTTTTTTCTTTGGTTGTAATGAAGGCTCTTTGGTTGGGGTAGTAAAATATGGATAGAGTGACTCAAACTCGAGCGTATAGACCGGTGAGCATATAATTCATCTACATTAAAGCTCAATATGCTACTAAAATCACCTCTCATTTTCACCAACTCTTCTTATCTCCATCCCCTTTATTTTGTAAACTCAACCATTCACATTACAATTCTTAACCTCCAAGTTCATTCAAAGAAAACTCATTCATCGATCTATTTTTTTTTTTTTTTTTTTTTACTCTTATATGAGTTTTCAACATTTCATATCTCCTTTTTCTTTCTTTTGTTCTCATCAACCAACTATAACATCACCTTCTAACATTTTGATTTCACCCATTCACCCTTATTCAATTCCTTTACTCAATGTTATACGTTCAAGTGTTGGGTAAAAGATTTATCAAGTTAACGCTTGAATTGTGGCTATTAAAAATTAGGCAATAGGCTCAAGTTGGCTAACTAGGGATTTCAATATCATCATTAGGTAAGCAAAAGGCTTGAAGGGCTAACAAAATGGCCTTTGATCATTTTCACATTCGCATACAACATGTGACCTTGACAGAGATGCCGAGCAAGTTCTAGAATTCTAACAACATGAATGATACACTCAAATTACAAACAAGACCGCACAAAATAGAAGAAGAAAGACTCAAAATCTCACAAGCTTGTAAATATGTAATTCAAAGCATCATACCACGTTCTCAATATCCATATGCTTAAAGTCATCTATTCATGGCTCAATCAACTCATACTCGACCCCAATCCAAACAATACAAAATTTTAAAAAATAAAGCACGAGAATCTCAATATCGGTCAACTCACTCTCTAAACTCTATGAAAGCAATAAACGTGCTAAAGATGTAAACGTGCTTCTAATGCAATGCAACCTAAAATGCTCTACATGCAACTATATAAAAACACACAAAAATGTAATTTTTTTTTTAATCCACACATTTCATATGAAAATAACTATCTCCCCTCCAAACTTAAATGAAATTATATCGCACGTAAGAGAAGATAGAATTTCAATATAAAACGTGTGGATTTACCTCGATTCATTGTGCGGGTGGTGGCCCTCCTGGCATCTCCTCATATCGCTAGGACTTCTTCCTTCAACCATCACTTCAAATTTTGTACCTTAATATTATCTCGGTGAAGGACGCAGGGTCGTGCGCGCTGCGACGGGCTGCCCGTGCTTCATGCCGAAGCCACATTATTCCTCCCTCCAGGCATGCACATGCGCCTAGCACACAGTCACCCGTGCGTGATGCCGTACAACAATACTCGTTTTTTTTTTTACAAAAGAAACAAACAAAAACAAAAATCACACCACAAACCGTTGGGTTGCCTCCCAACAAGCGCTATATTTAACGTCTTTAGCTTGGCCTTTGTTTATTTCGATTCGTACCACCTTTGAATGCATATATTAGCTGTTTTAGATCGTGGTCAAGAACCGTTTTTGCTCTGTTTGCATCTAGTAATGCATACTTAGGCTTCCAAGCAAGTATTGGAGTCCGATGTTGGAACACTTTGATTTGAATTATGCTCATGTTGTCCATGCGTGTACGCATATTCCGTGCTTGTCTCATTATGGAATAGTTTTCTTATATCTTGCACGCAATGCACGGGCGTACACACATGGTTCGTGTGTTCCTTGTCCTGTTTTTGCTCCTTTTCGGTACACACGGCCGGTGAAAGTGCATAAACACACAATCCGTATTTGGTTCCGAACTTTCTTGCTTTTCCAGGATCTTCATCTTCTCGTATTCGGTACCACTCATTTGATGAATGGCACTAGATTGTTCCTTCGAGTTGGCTTCAGTGGTGCTTAAAAATTGGCTCTTTTGATGTTGCCCACCAACAATTGTAACTAATTGGCCCATTTGAGTCTCAAGATTTTTCAATTGTGAATCCATAGTATTGGCCAATTGTGTCAATTGCAACTTCATCTTGTCCATCTTTGCTTCGTTTTTGGTAAGGCTATTTCCATTTCCCTCATGAATAAATTTATTTGACTCATAAATGAAGTCGTTTGATTCATGAATGAAATGGAAATGCGTCTTCCAAAGATGGTTTCGCCTCTTCCATCCGAATGGGTGCACCTATACCAATTCAAAGAAACAAATCAAGCATTGTAGAAGTAGAATTTACAAAAGAAAAATGAAAAAAATAAAAAAAATGTCTAAATTAAGAATAATTCTATCTATTGCAATATTAGCACCAAAAATTGTATTAGTCCCAACAGCGCGCCAAAAACTTGTTAGAGATTTTTCTAACCGCAAGTCTACGGTGTCAAGTTTTAATATAGAGAAGTAAGGTTGTCGAATCCACAGGGACTAATAAATTAATGCGCTAAGTATTGAACTAAGATAGCCTTATTTTTATTTAGACGATCGAAATTGAATGATTGTTGTGGAAGAAAAGATAAGAATAACCACAAAAACACAAGATGAAAATAATAGTGGAATTACCAAGGAAATGAAATAGATTCCGGGTTATGGTTTCAATTAATATTCCTCTTGTTTTACGATTTAATCAAAGCCAAAGTTATTATCAATACACCTATAAGACGATCACAACGGTATTTTATCCTCCCTCTTGAGATGTATATAAAGTGTAGATTGAAATATCTATGCTAGTATCTCTACTCAACATAAGATACACAACTCCCAAATGCACAAAAGATCAAATATCCTCACAAATATTCACAAACCTCTCGATTATGCAAATATTCATGTCAAGTACTCAAGATCTAATATTGAAACTCATCTCTCGAATTATGAGTCAATATATCAAACATGCTAAATCATTGGCCAAATGATAAAACAAGAATAAGAACAAAGTACTCAAATAGGCTTCAAGACAATAACTTCAATTAAGATTAAAACAATCAACAAGAATTCAATTAATCTACTTCCAAAACCGGAAATCACAAGAAGTTTAGCTACCCATTATAAATAAACAACTCATAGACAAATTGTTCATCTTCATAAGAAGCTAAAATGAAAGATTAAAGCACAAAGAATGAGAAAACTTAGGGAAATGGATAATCTCTCGATTAATCTTCAATCCTCAAGCTCCGATTCGACCCAATTTTTCCCTTGATTCTTCCTTATGAAATTGATGTGTTTCTTGTGTTCTTGGGTGTATTCCCAACCTTTCCTTCATACCCTAGATCAAGCCTCCCATGTATCTATTTATAACCCCACAAAGATCCAAGAAAAAGGTAGGCTTAGCATAGGAAAATCCGCCTCGGCAAGGCTGCGGCGCCTTGGCATGTAAGCTTCTGCGGCGCCTAGGAAATTAAGTGCACATAGTCGCCCGGGCGCTGCAGCGCCCGTCCGTCCCTTCAATTCGTTCGCCTGTTTGCTTTGGCGCTAGGGGCAGCGCCGTGGGACGAAGACTAGCGCAGCGCCCGCCTGGTTTTTCGCCCACCAAATGTCCGAATTTGCTTTTGAACCCTTATTCAAAGTTGTATCTCTATCTCTTAGCTTTCCATAGCCACTTGAATCATCTCAATATCAATTTTTGAGAGAGTTATGGCCAAAATACGAAACGCTGCCGGTGATGGAAATTTGACGACAGCGTTTGGACGTTTCTTCAAATCAATCTCTCTTTGTTTGCTCGTTTGTACTTATTTTGATACACGATTCATTACTATGACTATAAACTCAATATAATTGGCTCTCAACATTGCTTGGCTACTCAAATGACTCAAAATACTCAAAAACAACACAAAACTCATGTCTTGGAAGCCCAAATCAATGGTATAAAACCAAGTGAACACCAATACATTCAATACATTATTGGGTGCTACAAATACTTTTCAAAATAAAAGTAATACCTTTCGAGTAAAAAGTGATACTCTGAAAAAATACCATAAATATTAATTTGCAGCTAAAAAGTATCATTTTTTGCTTTATAAGTATCAACGTTTAGTTTAAAAGTATCACTTTGAAAAGTAATATTTTTAGGATAAATGATATATTTTTCGAATAAAAAATGATAATGAGTTCATATATAATATTATTTGGTGATGAAACTTGCTGAGTAATCCTCAATTGTTTTAGCCATATTTTTTCTTAATGCAATGTGTATCTATCGATGATAAAAAGTGTTACTTTTAATATTCCAATTGGTACATTCTTATATGTTAGTTGATTTGCTTTTCAAGTATATACTAATACTTTATAAAATAAAAGTGTTACATTTCGAATAAAAAGTGATACTCTGAAAACAAAATTATACATATGACTTTGTAGTTACCAAGTATCGTTTTTTACTTTAAAAGTATCAATTCTTACTTTAAAAGTATCACTTTAAAACTAATACTCTTCAGAGTAAAAGTGATACGTTTCGAGTAAAAAGTGATACGCTTAAATTAGACCGCATATAATACTTGAAAAACATAAAGTATCACTTTTTCCTTTAAAGGTAATCCCTGATGACTTATTTTAATAGTAAAAAAAAGTGATAAAAAACTAAACACACTTAAATAGGTATTTTGCAAGAAAATGTTTGAATTAAAAATTAACTAGAAAATTACGTCAAGAAATTTTTTTTGCAAGAAATGATTTAATTGAAATTGACAAAACAAAAATGCGAAAAGGAGGATTTGAACTCAAGTTGTTAGGCGCTGGGCCAACATTTCAAGCCACTAAGCCACAATGACTTTCATGTTAAGTAATTTTCCGCTAAGTGTTTTTTAATCCGCTTGCGAAAGTTGACCGTCTCATGTTGACCGTCTCAGATGAGACGGTGTCATGTAAGTATTTGTGTTTTGGGGTTGTGGTAAATAACAAAGAATTAAGTGTTTTTAGATGACTATAATAGACTATTAAATCTAACTCAAGGTGAAGTAGATTATCAGACCACCTTGTTATATATAAGTACATAATGAAGTGATGCGAATTTTTCTTTTTTTTTTGTCTGAAAAAAAAAAGAAAAGGAATTAAAAATCCATTTGGTGACCAATGAAATTCTTGTTAATTTAAATTTTCATGGTGATTTCTGTTTTAAAAAAGACAATTATTTGTCAATAATTGAATATGGAGCTGGTAGAATGTTCTCCGAAAGACACGCACAAGACCAAAATATATTGTAAATAATATTATGATCATTACCTTAGCTTCCATGTATAAGCAAAGTATTCAACAAATAGTGCACGATAATTTGACATAATGTTACTAATTAAAGTTATGGGTGAACTCATGATTCATGAAAGTCAAAGAGCCCAAACAATGAGCACACATATCATTATAATTTCTTCCATTCCATTAAGAAAAAGTACGCAATTAGTTGTACATTTTTTATTTTATTTGCCCTCATCCTCGTTTGATTTAAGATTTTCACAGCTTTCAAGAAACCAAATGACATTCTGTAACCCAGACAAATGATCTATCTACATAGCAGTCAATATTTAACTAAGAGTTTGAAGAAAAGAAATGATACCTGTAGGCTATATGGGTGACTAATAATCTCAAGCTTAAACCAGAGGTATCGGTTTGATGGACTCAACATAATTTTAATTGTGAGCCTCAATATTAAAGGCTCAAATGTCCAAATATAATGGAGTCCAACAAGAATTTACTTATGGGCTTAATGGGACTATATGGTCCATGCACCACATACCACCAAATAATAACTCAGGTTCCTGAATACTATAATCTGATTTGAGCGTCGAAGGATTATCGCCGGGAAAAACCCCGGCGCCCTAACGACTTATTGTATTGTGGGCAGTGACCCAATTTTTTCGTAGACTTCAAGTTCGGGATCTTTAAAAATAAAGTGATATCATATCACCACCTGAATGTTCGATTCCCATCATCCTTCATATGTGAGTTAATATTTGGGCCCAAATGCACTGGGTTAGTTTACCATGGAAGCTAGAAAGGCCAACAATCCATTCGGCCTTGTCGTGGCTACTAATTTAATACATACATATACTGGAAGGGACCCAGAAATTTTCCATGAGGGACAAAAATAAATACGATAATAAACTACATCAAAAATAGTTAATGGAGGAACATTTTACTTTCTTTTAACCTAATTAATATATATTTTTTAAAGATAAATAATAAATAGTAAAAAAGAATGAAAAGAAAAGCTACTGAAAAAAAAGGAGAAAAAGCTATAAGGAAAAATGGAAAAAAAAAACTATCAGGACACGTGCCCCATAGGTGGGAGTGTGCATGCGTCATTGTATATATATATATATATATATATAATAGAAAGGTAAATTATTTAAAGTGAGTAAATAGAACCAAACACAACATGAATCAAAGTCCATTTCATCGAGTTTTATTCTCTCGAAATTCACAGGTTCATTTGATTGTTTTTAGGCATAACCAACTAAATTAAGCTAAAAAGCAGCTCAAATTTTAATTAAACTAATTTACAACTTAGTTATTTCGAATCATCTATGAAGTCTAGTTCAAGTGGTAATGTTGAGGCCTAAAAAACTGTCGTAGGTTCGGATCCTATAAAATGGGTGACTAGTAATTAAATAAATAGGGGGGTGAGGTTTATTTTTTCTTGACACTAATAGGTAAATACGTATTTTTTATTCTTTAGGAGGGCAAAATTATAAAATTTAGTAATTTTATATATAAAAAGCTATACAAATTATAAAAAGTTATACATTGACCCTCTCTTTTTTGACAACGTGCACTGAATGTCAATCATGAGTTATTAGATTCAGGTTTCACTCGTTTGAGAATTTATCTACTTGAATGGTAGTTCAAAATTTAAGTGTATACATGCATATCTTTACCAATTATCCAAACATACATAGTCGGTTCGATTTTGATATGTACGAATTTTTTATTGTAGCTCGATTCGATCTGTTTATAGAGCTGTAAACATCCCTGGGCATATTTGATAAATGAAATGAGGACACATTAATGTAGAGGATTCCAATTTAGCAAAGGAAATTCAGTATAATATTGCGTTCACCCTTTATTCATCCATTAAATTATTACATTAATATTAACTTTTTCAAGAAAGAATTTTCTCCCATAGAGCCAATAGTTTACTTTCTGGTGGCGGATCACGGCGGTGATGTGGGGGTGCATGACCGTGATGGTCATGACGAGGGGCATGTGCATGGTGAGGATCGGTGTGATGCCCATGATTGTGTGGAGGAGAAGAATGGCCATGATGCGAGTGCATAGGAGAATGAGCATGTGAAGATGGTGCATGCTTATGATGCGGAGGAGAAGCATGGCCATTATGAGGAGAATGAGCATGAGGAGATGGTGCATGCTCATGGCCGCCATGGGACTTTGGAGGTTTAGCATGACAATTATCATGTTCGTGGTGGTGGTGATGGTGATGGTGGTGATGATGGTGATGATGATGGTGGTGGATGTGGATGCATTGTGATGAATTTCCATCATTTTCAGATGGATTAACTTGCGCAATCATATTTTCTTTTACATTACTCTTAGTAAAAACTGGGGAGGTAAAAATGACCACCAGCGTCAGGAATACAGTCAAAAGTGTTGTAAAATTCATCTTTTAGGGCACGATTGAGTAGAATGGTATGGGACTTGCAAATTTCATCTAATTTATATATGAATGTAACTTTAATTTTCCTGACCAATTTTTTTGTGCGTTTAGGACAATTTTCCACTCAAGGGTTACAAAATCTATCAATAATTCACTCTCTTGGTACATTAATTATTTCTTATTATAAGTTGCTTATTAATAATCTCTACATTTTTCCATGAAAGTTTTGAGATGTCATGCAATTACTACAAATTTCCTCCGCAACATAAATTTTGCATTAGGGAAAAACTGACGTTTATTAATTAATTTACCAGAAACCATCCGTATTTCCAATCAGACAAAGATTATTAATTTAGTAGGGGGTATTTAAGCATATACTCTACAAAAACACAATAGGTAAAATAGAATTGGTATAGTAATTTTGATAACAAATCACATCGATAATGTATCGAGCGGTAGTCCAATTCACCGAACGAGGTGTTATGTATACACTAGTATTCCACCCGTGCGATGCACGGACTGGATATTAATAAAAAAAATAATTTTTTAGTGTGTGCAATATTTTCAAAAGGTAAATAAAAACCAAATATAAGTAAATATGGAATAAATAATAGAACATATATCATAAGTACACATAAAATAATTTATTATATAAATAAGTCAAACAAATTATTTTTAAATAAACAAAGAGTTTAAATATATAACATTAATACAAACTTCTAATTAAATGATACAAAGTCCATGATTCTTGTAAACATAGCACCAGAAAAAATGCATTTGAAAGTTGGATTGTCAATATCCGAATAATCTTAAAAAATAAAACATCAATAAAGTCAAATAAATGAGAAATTGATATCTAAGTACATTACATTTTTCACATAATCTGCACCAGCAACACCACCATTACACCAATTGAAAATCAATATTTTATGCAACAAAATTTTCCACTAAATTATAATTAAAAAAACATACCAAAAGAAAAAGATTTTTTTATATATAAATCAATGAATCTGAAATTTGGGTGGATTGATTTAAACCAATTATCCTATTTGAGGCCATAAAAGATTAAATTATTAAAAGCTTATATGTATCTACCTAACTAATAAGGCAATTGTTAAGTTGGTTTTTATACCAATGTATTGAGTATTCTAGACTAGGATTTTTGCGGGGTTTTCAAGTATTTTAGCGTCGTTTGAGTCGAGTTTGTGTCATTAGTTGTCGTTTGAGAGTCGAGATAGGTCTTGGATGCCGAAATTGATGAAAACAGCGAAAAACGTGTTTGGGTGGAAGAAATCGCATTTGAAGAAGAAGAAAAGAGGAAAATCGCACTTTTGGGCTTGAGTCGGCCAAGCAGCGGCTAAGCAGCTGAAGACCCGTATTCTGCACATGGGTGTGAAAACTGGGGCAGGCGTGCGAGTTTTTTTGAAAGCCAGCGCCCGTCCTCAGCGCCCGCAGCGCCCTAGATGGTTCGAAATGGCGCGCAACGCCCCATCTTTAGTGGCTGCAGCGGGCGGATATAATGGGGACGGGCGCGCCCAGCCGTCTTTGCGTGGCACCGTTAGCGCCCCACGGGCGGAAATTACAATGTAACTTATTCCTTTTTCTTGGACTTTTGTGGGAGTATAAATAGAGGTCTTGGGGCGTGAAATTAGGGATCTTGGACCACGGGCGCCCAACAAAACAACTAGAAGACAATAGAGAAGGCTTGGAATATCTTGGGAAAGGCTTGGAGAAGAAGATTGAAGGATTCTACCATCTAGAAATAGAGAAGATTCCCCAACTCTTATTCTTATTTTGTTGCTTTCTTCATATCTTGTAAGATGTATTGTTGTATTCCTATGGATTCATTTTCTTCAATCATGAGCTAAACTCTATAATTCTAGAGGGATGATGTAATCATTGTTTGAACTTATGTTTTGAAATTGTGGTTTGTCAATCTAGATCTATCAATTTATTTATGCTATTTGGATCTATCGCTTCTAAATTACTTGAGCAATAATTTAGATTGTTTGGTGTATTTGATTTGACACTTGAGAGAGGTAATTGAATACATGACCTTTGAATAGCATAACCTAGGATTTCATAGAATCGAGAGATTTATGAATCCTTTGAAGTCATTTATCAAGATTCATAGTTTTTATTGAGATTTTAATTGGTGATTTTTATAGAGATATTGATTTCCCAATTGAATCTAAAATCATTTGGCACTTGAGAGAGGGAATGATTATTGTAGAAATCTTGACTTATAAATTGGTAATTGATGATTGATAAACCATATTGACAACATAAGGGATAATTAGATTCATCATACCTCTAGAATTCATTTAATCATTTGGATAAACTCATTGATATTTTCATATTCTTGATTTATTTTTGGTATTTTTAGTATAATCAACTCCATCAAATATTGAATTTCTAAATAAAGTTAGACTACTATATTATAGTATTTAGCAATAATTCGATAATTATTCCATGTGGATTCGACAACCTTACTTCTCTATATTAAAACTTGACACCGTAGACTTGCGGTAAGAAAAATATCTAACAAGTTTTTGGCGCCGTTGCCGGGGAATAATTCATCTTATTTGCGCTAATATTATTACTTAGTAGTTTTACTTTAATTTAGATTGGTTCTTGTTACAATAGGGTCATTGTCATTTTTGTGTTTTCTTGTTGATGCGAAAAAATAAAAGTGCTAATTTAATCTTATTTGATCCAGAAATTGAACGAACACTCCGAAAGATTAGAGCCGCACGAAGAATCGAATTCACAAAAATGACAGGAAATGAGGAAGAAGAAAATCGCATACCTATTATTGCACCAGGAAGGAAAGGGCCATTCGGGATTATTTTCGACCAACCACGAATCAAAATTATTCGGGCATTGTTCACCAACCTATCAATGCGAATAATTTTGAATTGAAGCCGCAACACGATAAATATGGTGCAAAAGTAATCAATTCGGGAGAAGTGTCAGAGCGACCGAACGCTCATTTGGTTATTTTTCTCGAGATATGTGACACTATCAAAATGAATGGGGTTCCGATGAAGCTATTCGGTTGAGATTATTTCCATTTTCACTTCGAGATAAATCTAGACAATGGCTTCAAACCTTCCCACCTGGAAGTATCACTAGTTGGAATGATCTCACTTTGAAAAATTCATGGCAAAATTCTTTCCACCCAAAGAAGACACTTCAACTTAAAAGTGAGATTGCTCAATTTCATCAACTCGACTTTGAGCCACTCTACGAAGCTTGGGAGCGATTTAAAGAATTATTGAGGAGGTATCCACAACATGGGTACTTGATTGGCAAAAAGTTCAAGATTTTTACAATGGTATGAATGGGCATTCAAGAACTATTATAGATCTTTGCGGCGGGAGGTACATTGATGGCTAAAACTCCAAGTGAAGCCATGCTTTTACTCGAAGAAATGGCTGCCAATAGTTATCAATGGCCGTCTGAAAGATCTACACCAAGAAAAGTTGCGGTGTTCTTGAACTTGATACTATGTCCGCATTGGCTTCTCAAATTTCCGCCTTGTCAAAGCAAATTGCTACACTAAGTCCAGGTGGAAAACAACAATCGGAGATAGTCATGGAGATAAGTCAAGAAATTGTGAATCCCGATACGAAACAAGTGAATTATGTGAATAATCGGGGTTTCAACAATAGAGGGAATCAATTGCCGACACATTATCATCCGGGACTTCAGTAATCATGAAAACTTCTCGTATAGCAATACGAGAAATGTGTTGCAACCACCTCCGGGATATCAGAATCAAGCAAGTACGAGCACACATGTGGGAGAACAAAAGCCATCTTTGGAGGAATTACTTAGTTCATTCCTTGTAGAATCAAGAGCAAGGATGAACAAAGCCGATTCTAACATAGAAAATCTGGGTTCAAGGGTTACAACAATTGAAAGTCATCTCAAATCTTTGGGGACACATGTGGGTCAATCATTACGGCTATTAATTCACAACAGAAAGTTGATACGTTTCCAAGTAACACCGAGGTGAACCCACGGGAACATTGCAAGGCCATTAAGTTGAGAAGTGGGACGGAATATGATGAACCAAAGATGCCTGCTCATGCCACCAAAGAACCAGAAGCAAGCTCTGAAACACTCCAAAATGAAGAGAGCATTGATAAGCAATCAGAAAAGGCAAAAATTGAGGTAAAACCAATTTCCAATTCTGATAATGTGTTGCCAAATGCTCTTCCTTTTCCACAGTGATTTCAGAAGAAAAAGTTGGATGCTCAATTTTCCAAGTTTTTGGAAATATTCAAGAAAATTCACATCAACATCCCTTTTGCCGATTCACTCGAGCAAATGCCAAACTATGCAAAATTCATGAAGGATGTGATGTCGAGAAAGAGAAGGTTGGAAGCATATGAGACGGTCAATCTCACGGAAGAGTGTAGCGCCATTTTGCAAAGAAAGCTACCACAAAAATTAAGAGATCCGGGGAGTTTCACTATCCCTTGCACTATTGGTGATTCTTATTTTAATAAAGCTCTTTGTGATTTAGGTGCTAGCATTAATCTTATGCCGTTGTCTATTTTCAGGAAACTTGGCCTTGGAGAAATAACGCCATCCACCATCACATTGCAATTAGCCGATAGATCACTCACCTACCCAAGAGGAGTGATTGAAGATGTGTTGATCAAAGTGGATAAATTCATATTTCCGGCGGACTTTGTGGTGTTGGATATGGAGGAAGATCATGAAATGCCATTGATTCTTGGGAGACCTTTTCTAGCAACGGGACGAGCTTTAATTGACGTGCAACGAGGAGAGTTAACATTACGAGTAAATGATGATGAGGTACTATTTAACATTTATAAAGCAATGAAATTTCAAGAGGAACCTCACACATGTCATTTTATTGATAAGATCGAACAATGTGATCAAACGGAAGTTATAAAACAAGATTTAAAAGATCCGTTAGAACATTGTTTGATTAATTCAATAATGAAATGTGATGAGGAAGATAGTGATGATATTGATTTTTTGAGTTTATTCTTTCCTTGAGGCTAAAGAAATTGTAAAAGAAAAATAAAAGGAAGCATTAGAAAATGCCAATATTGAGAATACTTGAAAGGTACTTTAGAACTAAAGGAACTTAGGAACATCTTCAATATGCATTTTTGGGAAAAGATAAAACTTACCCGGTAATTATTTTTTCGCTTCATTATCTTCATCCGAATTGGATAAGTTGTTGCGTGTGCTTCGTGAACATAAGTCGGCCTTGGGTTGGTATATTTCGATTTGAAAGGTATAAGCCCTTCCATTGTAATGCACAAAATTTAAATGGAAGAATCTTATAAACCATCTATTGAACACCAAAGACGACTTAATCCCGCAATGAAAGAAGTCGTGAGAAATGAGGTTTTAAAGTGGCTAAAGGCGGTATTATTTATGCCATTTTCGATAGTTCACGGGTGAGTCCTAAGATGAGGTTGTCCCTAAAAGGGAGGTATGACAGATTGTGAAAAATGATAACAATGAATTAATTTCTACACGAAATCACAGGATGGCAGTATGTATTGACTATAGAAAATTGAATAAAGCTACTCGTAAGGATCATTTTCCCCTCCCCTTTATTGATCAAATGTTGACAAAGTTGGCGGGTTATGAATATTATTGTTTTCTTGATGGCTATTCAGGATACAATCAAATCGCCATTGCCCCGAAGATCAAGAAAAGACTACTTTTACATGTCCATATGGTATTTTTGCATTTCGCATGATGCCATTTGGATTATGTAATGCACCTGCTACTTTTTTTAGGAGGTGTATGATGGCGATTTTTCATGGTATGGTTGAGGAAATCATGGAAATTTTTATGGGACGATTTTTTTTTTGGTACTTCTTTTGACCATTGTTTGCATAACTTATCTATGGTTTTGCAACGTTGTGAGAAACTAATCTTGTACTCAATTGGGAAAAATGTCACTTTATGGTCAAAGAAGGGATTGTACTTGGACATCGTATTTTTTGTACATGAGGTTTGGAAGTTGACGGGCGCGAAGGTTGTGGCTATTGAAAAGCTACCCCCACCTTCAAATGTGAAAGGCATAAGAAGCTTTTTAGGGCATGCGAGGATTTTATAGGAGATTCATAAAAGATTTTTCAAAAATTGTTAAACCACTTTGTAATCTCCTTGAAAAAAGATGCTATCTTTTGCTTTGATGAGTTGTGTTTGCGAGGCATTTGAGCAGATAAAAAAGGCACTCATTTGACTCCGATTATGATAGTCTTGGGATTGGACTCAACCATTTGAGCTCATGTGCGATGCAAGTGATTATGCAGTGGGTGTCGTTCTTGGTCAAAGGCGAGACAGAATTTTTAAAGCTATTTACTACGCAAGTAGGACCATGGACAACGCCCAACAAAACTACACCACCATAGAAAAAGAGATATTGGCGGTAGTTTTTGCATTTGATAAATTCGAGCTTACTTGGTGGGTACAAAGGTGATTGTTTATATGGATCATGCGGCAATCCGATATCTTTTCTCCAAAAAGGATGCAAAACCTCGGTTAATTCGATGGATTTTGCTCTTGCAAGAATTTGATATTGAGATTCGAGATAAAAAAGGAAGCGAGAATGTGGTTGCCGATCATCTATCCCGCCTTGAGCAACCTTACGAGGTGATTGAGAGTCAATAAAAGAATCATTTCTGATGAACAAATTATGCGTCGAGACATCATTACCTTGGTACGCAGATTTTGTTAATTACCTCGCGGGAGGAGTTTTGCCACGGACTTGACTTCACACCAAAAGAAAAATTCTTACATGATGTTAAGTCTTATTTGTGGGATGATCCGTTCTTGTTCAAGAGATCTTGTGATTCTATCATTCGCCGTTGTGTTCCTAAGGAAGAAATTGGAGAGATTCTTCAACATTGTCATTCATCATCTTATGGGGACATTTCGGGCCAACCCGAAACGCCGCAAAAGGTACTACAATCGGTTTTTATTGGCCAACATTATTTAAGGATTGTTATGCCTTTGTGAAAACTTGTGATCGATGCCAAAGGGTTGGTAATATTTCACGGCGTCATGAGTTTCCTTTGACAAACATAATGGAGGTGGAATTGTTTGATGTATGGGGTATTGACTTTATGGGGCCATTTCCGCGCCCCTATGGAAATTTGTACATTTTGCTTGCGGTTGATTACTTCTCCAAGTGGGTTGAGGCGATTGCTACACCAACGAATGATGCTAAGGTAGTACTCAAATTTTTGCACAAGCATATTTTCACTCGGTTCGGTACTCCTCGAGCTATTGTAAGTGATGAAGGTACGCATTTTTGTAATAAATTATTTAATAACCTTCTTGCTAAATTTGGTGTGCGTCATAAGATCGCGCTTGGTTACCATCCTCAATCTAATGGTCAATTTGAAATTTCCAATCGTGAAGTGAAACAAATTCTTGAAAAAACGGTGAGTTTTAATCGAAAGGATTGGGCACAAAAGCTCGATGATGCTTTGTGGGCTTATCGCACGGCTTATAAAACACCCATTGGTATGTCACCATATTAAAGCGTGCCATTTTAGGTTGAACTTGAGCATCGAGCTTATTGGGCAATTAAGAAATTGAATTTTAACTTGAAAGAGGCGGTGAAAACCGATTACTTCAATTAAACGAAATGGAAGAATTTTCGTCAAGAATCATATGAAAATGCCAAAATGTATAAAGAAAAAACGAAAAAATGGCATGATCAAATGATTTTGCGGCGTGAATTCTTACCCGCCAACAAGTATTATTGTTCAATTCTCGATTGAAACTCTTTCCGGAGTAAACTCAAATAACGATGGTCAGGACCATTTGTGGTGGAACGTGTGTTTCCCTATGGTGCGGTCGAGTTGAGAGGAAGCGATGGGAATTCATTCCAAGTGAACGGACAACGATTGAAACATTATTTTGGAAACGAAGCAAGGAAGGTTTTAAATCTTCCACTTGGTGATGACATTTCTTGAGCCCGAGTAGTCAAGTCCGGCTAACGACTATAAATTTAGCGCTTCTTGAGAAGGCAAAACCCAAGTGATTTTTGTGTGATTGCATTTTATTGTGATTTTATTTTTTTTTAATTTTGGCTTATTTTTATTTATTTGGATTTGGTGTGATTTTTTTTTATGTATTTATGTGAATCAAATTTTGTGTGGTTTTAATTTGTTTTTATTAATATTTATTTATATATATATATATAAGAAAAAAAAAAAAAGGTTAGCTTATTATTACGGATTAATCATGTTGCAATGCCGAGGAGTGCAAAAATAAGGCGACGCAAATTCTGCGTGGCGCCGCATCGCGGGATCTTGGGCGCTGCAGCGCGAGACCGGCCCAAGGTCTTTGGTCTTTACGTGCTGAACGTGAATTCGTCCTTTCACTTCTTTCTCAATAAAACACATCCACTCATCCTCTTCCATCTTCTCTACACATAAGCACACACAAATCCTCAATCTTGCACCACTCAAAGGAGCACTTAAGCATCTTAATCCTCATTTTCATCCTCTCTATCATCTAGGTAAGGTGGTTTAATTTGTACATCCCTTTTCCCCAATTATTAACCTAATATGAAGAACATGTCAATATTCCTTTCAATTTCGAAATTCATGTTTAATTGTTGGATAAATTGTTGGGATATATGATTGATGTATGTTAGAATTAGGTTGGTATTGATGATTGGGCATGAATTATTCTATGAATTTGGTGTTAATCTCTTGTCATCACTATGCTCACAAGGTGTTTGTCAAAATGATCCAATGAAAAATCTTACACCTATGCATTTCATTCTTGTCTTCATTGTTATTCAAGTACAATTTGATCATTAATTGATGACACGGATGCATATTTTTGGGATATTGCGATAATTCCTAACCCCTAATCCATATGGCTTGTTTCTACGTGTTGTCTTGGTTATTTACTTTTCCAGGATATTAGACGATCAATTAAATGGGAAAGTCAAATAAAACAAGCAAAAGCAAAGGCAAAAGCAAAGCGAGTACCTCCGAGGAATATGATACTAGCCGTTTCACAAGCTTAGAGGCACAAAATCTTTTTTATGATAAATTGGTCACAAAGAGCATAACCGCGGAGCGGGGGTTGCAACCGAGTTCGAGTGATGGTAATCTTGCACAAATTATAAACCAAAGGCGATGGAAAAAATTATGTGCTCAACCCGGACCGTATGCACCAAATGTAGTTCGAGAATTCTTTGCAAATGCGAATGTCACACTCGATAACCCTAACGAGATTTATGTGCGTGGTGACTACGTGTATATTGATCCATTAGAAATACGAGAGTATTATAGATTACCTGAGGTGGATCACTCACCTTATACCGAATTCATTTCTCAGCCACCGGATTTAGAGATGATTTGTCGTGCTCTTTGTCACCCGGGTACAGAATTGCATCCAACAAAGGTCTCTGGCGGATCCTTTGCCTTTTCTCACACTATGTTGAGTCGGTACGAACGTGCATGGTTTCATTTCATATGTCACAATTTAATGCCGACCAAGCATATCAGCGATGTCACGAAACATCGAGCTTATCTGTTATATGCGATTGTTACCGATATCCAGTTCGATCCAACAATAATTATCGCACAATCCATTCACTACACCATCCGACATTGTAAGTCCGGGGGATTGATAATGCCGGCCTTGATTTGTGGTCTGTGTAAAAAGGAGAAAATTACGTGGGACAAGAATGAACCATTGGAGCGGCCTAAAGGGCCTATTGATTCTACAATTATTGCTTCTTATGACGAATGGGCAGGCGGTGTACCTAACCCGAAGGGTGCGGGCTATATACTTGATCCTGATTTTGTCCTTCCACCCGTTGAGCACGAGGCTCGGCCCGATCACCACGATGTTGGTGCTACATCCGGTTCGTGGCGGGTCATTCTCGTCACACGAGCTCTCATCATGATGACGATCCTTTAGATGCATTAATGCGTGAGGTACACGAGTTGCGAAGGGCTCATCGCCGCTTAGTCCTTAGCTTTTGTAGCCGAGCAACGTCATCGAGCTGCGAGGAAGAGTATATCAATGAGCACTGTGAGTTCTTGCTCAAATTTATGGCCGACGCACCCACAATTCCAATTTCCGACACCACCACCACCGGGTCCTATTGCTCATCTTCCACCGCATGATTCTGATAGGGATTCCGATGCGGAGTCCTAATCACTTTGGCTACCATGAAAGTTTTTCTCACTCTCCATTGGGGACAATGTTCATTTTAAGTTTGGGGGAGTGCAATCTGTTTTAATCTGTTTTTGTGTTTCATTTTGTGTAAAAAAAAAAGAGTCTAGAGTGGAGTCGGGGCGTTTGTTAAACTGTGAAACTGCATGACTAAGTGAATTTGTTGAATATGAGTTGAACGGTCAAAAGAGCATGTGTTTGAAGCGTGATTTAATCTTCTTTCCATTAATTCCATCTATATGCTTAACTCGATGATTTATTTGGGGATGATTTATGCAATTGAGTGGTTCCTTTATGATCCCACAGGATCTTTAGAACTTGTCGATCACTAGTCAAGGCGAAAACCTAAGCGAAGTAACCATGAGGAAGTGATTTAGGCCATCTTTGAACAAGCTAGAGCCTAAAATGCCTACCTTTGCATTATATTTTTCCTAGTGCCCCCCTTTGAACCTTATAACCCGTTTCTTTGGCAACCAATCGAATACCCAGAGCTTAAATGTGAAAATCCTAATTACCCATCACTCATACATACACACATAATATAGAAAAATGTTGAAGGTTGAGGAAGGGATGATTAGAAGGGTATGTGTATTTAATTGAATTAAGTTGCCGAGAAAAGAAAATATGGAACCCCATGTACGCAAAAGAATAAGTTTGGGGGTTCCGAATAAAATAAAAAAATGAGAAAAATCATCGGGATTGAAGGTTCATAAACATTGGGGATGTCAAAAAAATGAAGGGTAGTTGCTTATTGATAATTCGAAGTGTTAATTGTGTGTTTGGGTGATTTGAGCCACTTAATCCCATATTTTCCTACCTTACCCTAAGCCCACAATACAAGCTTTAAAAGTCCTATTGATCTTTGTGTTACATTAGCCTACATTAGTGGAGATTAGTGTGAAAGACAAGCCTATGGAGTCCGGTAAGTATCTCATCTCTATATTCAAAAGTGGATCATTTTGAAAACATTTGATTGCGTGAGTCTATCTGGATAATGAAAACGGAGTTGGCGTGAACATTCCACCTTCATGATTACTTTGTGAAAATACGTGCTTGATGATAGTAAAACGAAATTTGACGAATGAGTTTGGTTGTGAAGTTTGTGATTGGGGGTTAGTCGATCTCTTCATTTTTGTGTTCTTCTTGTTAGTCATTTTTTTTAGAGTCTGTAATTGCTTGAGGACAAGCAAATGTCTAAGTTTGGGGGTATTTGTTAAGTTGGTTTTTATACCAATGTATTGAGTATTCCAGACTAGGATTTTTGCGGGGTTTTCAAGTATTTTAGCGTCGTTTGAGTCGAGTTTGTGCCATTAGTTGTTGTTTGAGAGTCGAGATAGGTCTTGGATGCGAAATTGATGAAAAAGCATAAAAAACGTGTTTGGGTGGAAGAAATCGCATTTGAAGAAGAAGAAAAGAGGAAAATCGCACTTTTGGGCTTGAGTCGGCTTAGCGGCTGCGGCTGAGACCCCAGACTGTGACGGGGTGAAAATGAGGAGTGAAGGCGATCTGATGCGAGTTTTTTTTGAAGTGGCTATGCTTGCGCCCGTCTTAGCGCCAAGCGCTAGATGGTTCGAAAATAGCGCTGCAGCTCCATCTTTTGCGGCTGCACTGGCGGATATTAGGGACGGGCGCCCTTGTGCCGTCTTTGTGCGCCATAGCCACGCCACAGGCGAAATTACAATGTAACTTATTCCTTTTTCTTGGACTTTTGTGGGAGTATAAATAGAGGTCTTGGGGCGTGAAATTAGGGATCTTGGACCCGAGGCGGCCAACAAAACAACTAGAAGACAATAGAGAAGGCTTGGAATATCTTGGGAAGGCTTGGAGAAGAAGATTGAAGGATTCTACCATCTAGAAATAGAGAAGATTCCCCAACTCTTATTCTTATTTTGTTGCTTTCTTCATATCTTGTAAGATGTATTGTTGTATTCTATGGATTCATTTTCTTCAATCATGAGCTAAACTCTATAATTCTAGAGGGATGATGTAATCATTGTTTGAACTTATGTTTTGAAATTGTGGTTTGTCAATCTAGATCTATCAATTTATTTATGCTATTTGGATCTATTGTTTCTAAATTACTTGATCAATAATTTAGATTGTTTGGTGTATTTGATTTGACACTTGAGAGAGGTAATTGAATACATGACCTTTGAATAGCATAACCTAGGATTTCATAGAATCGAGAGATTTATGAATCCTTTGAAGTCATTTATCAAGATTCATAGTTTTTATTGAGATTTTAATTGGTGATTTTTATAGAGATATTGATTTCCCAATTGAATCTAAAATCATTTGGCACTTGAGAGAGGGAATGATTATTGTAGAAATCTTGACTTATAAATTGGTAATTGATGATTGATAAACCATATTGACAACATAAGGGATAATTAGATTCATCATACCTCTAGAATTCATTTAATCATTTGGATAAACTCATTGATATTTTCATATTCTTGATTTATTTTTGGTATTTTTAGTATAATCAACTCCATCAAATATTGAATTTCTAAATAAAGTTAGACTACTATATTATAGTACTTAGCAATAATTCGATAATTATTCCCTGTGGATTCGACAACCTTACTTCTCTATATTAAAACTTGACACCGTAGACTTGCGGTAAGAAAAATATCTAACAGCAATAACCAAATCCATATTTTTTTGTGGTGTATACTAATCCCATACTAAGGGGAATTGGCCCAAATCCTATATAGATTGAAACCAACAATTAAACAAAACTCGTTTGACAGCCCATACACTGAGTTGGCTTGGGCTGCAGTGTTTGATTACTCTTCTTAATTAAGCCTTCATTAATTTTCATTTGGTGTTCTTATCCATTTCGCACAAAAACTGTCCAACCTAGGGTTTCTTATACCACACCCTCATCTCGCGCCGCTTGGGTTCAACCGTGTGCGGCGCTGGCCCCTCTTGCCGGAATCTAAGACGGTTTTCAAGACCCCCTTGTCGGAATCTAAGTCGGTGTTCGCGACGCCTGTCTCTCCCGCACCGTAATTGCGACGACGTCTCCCCCGTGCTGAAATCTCAGGTGGTGTTCGTGATTTTTCGCACATCTCACCCCTGGCGATCTGTCTACACTGCGACCACTATGGTTCCATATCCCACCGAGTCGTCACAACTACCGGCGGATTAGCTAGAGGGTCTCCTCTCGCATCTTCTTTGGTGGCTGCGATTTGAACCATACAATCGCTTCGGCGTTGCTCAGGAAAACCGAGCCTGGGCTATAACACAACGTGCCACCTACTGCCGTCTTGGGCCATCCGAGCTTGGGCCTCTCCCTCTAGCTTGGGCTCTTTGGTGACCACCTCTTCCAAGCTGTCTCAACCTCAATCGGCGCTACGGCCGCATCGCGGCTTTAGCGACGCGCGCCCACTCCGATGCTCTTGGTTTGTCGCCCCACGCCACCACACGAGCTACGCCGATGTTCTGCGGTTTCTCCACGCCTTGGTGCTCGGTTGACGAATGAAATTGGAGAAACTTGAGAATCGGCGAAGAGAAGACGTCTTTGGTGAGGATGCCTTTTTAGCGGCGATAATGTAAAGCTTGAGGGGCCGCTTCTTCCGAATACGTTTTTTTTTTTTTTGAGTTACGGTGGCGGCATTGCGATTCATGCTTTGGTATGTTATTAAGAAATATAAATAACCTCTGCATTTGATCATTTGATGTTATACGTGTTCCAATTGTGTGAATTTTTTTATTTTGTTGTTCGAATGCTCATCTGTTTTCTTTGTGTTATTTAATATGTTTATTTAGGAGATGATAAGTTATATTAGAGGTTATAATCTTTTAAACAAAGAGAGTTTTGAGAGTTTGAAATGGAGATATTCTGTAATATTTGTATATGATAATCTGATATACGTATGATTCTTGATTAAATTGTACGTGCTAAAACCAAATATGTTTACGGAATTCTTTGATATTATGAAAGTTTTAACTAATTACATTTGGACATAGGACAACCTGTTTTGCTTGATAAGTTTATGCAAATGGTTTCTAGCCATATCTTCATGTAGCATAAGTTAAATTTTGGATAATCATATGTTTGTAATGTTTCATTTCTCAGTTGGTTTATTGTCTTACTAATTGCAATCTATTGCATGCGATTTACAATCTATTTTTGACATTTGTTTAGTATTACACTTGCTCAAAATTGACTTCATTATTTTTATACTCATGGAATTGACCAGGTGAACGATTGGGTCACGACATTTATTCTTGATGCAATAACTACCCGAGTAGTTAATACATCTACTTATTTCTTCAAGAAAACTGCTGATCTCATTGATTTTGAGGTATTTTCAATTATTGCATGGTAATGTTGCAGATCCGAGCTTGGGCCTCTCCCTCGGGTTGTTACGCCATTTTTCTTTGATGGATGCTGCAACTCATTTTGCATCGAACTCGGCCTCCTTTTGGCTCTTGTGAGTTTCAATCACCGATCATCGAGGATTTGCACTGAGATCTTGGGCTTGACATAACACCCCTGTAATCTCCGTACTCCTGGTCACTTTGGAATTTGAAGAGCCCATATGGCTGCAATTTGACCTCGATCTACCCAGATGGCCCCTCAACTCGGCCCCCATAACTCCCATGTATACGGTTCCCTCTCTCTCCGGGGACTCTTCCGAGTCCGATCGATAGCGGGTCGTAACCCTCGGTGAGTCGGACGGTGATTCCACCTCTACGGTGGCTCGTTAGATCGGGACCCTCCCGTCTCACCCTAATGTAAATCTGAATACAACGGGTATCATTCCTACGCCTTAACCCATTTGAAAAATGGTGCGGAAAACCGTTAATTTTATCTCCAAAAATTATTCTCGGTATTTTTCTTGATAGAAAGCGTGATGAACTTAAAATTAAAGATGTCCCATCTTGAGGTGATATTATCATATTTGAGGCTAATGAAATCGTGATATTGATAACGATAACGATCGGGTTTTGTTTGATTGCTAAATTTCTTTGGTAAATGGTTGGGGATGGCTAACATCAAATTTTTAGTTAATTACTGGAAATTGCGATTGCAAAATTCTTCCTTATGCTAATAATTTTTAAATCATCATTGCGATAAAGATGGCAACATTATCGACTATAATGACCATTTGCGAGATAAGTATTTTTAACGCTTCGAAAGTTCATTTTCTCTAAGATTTATGTGTTTTTAATAATGTTTTTTGTTGTTTTTAATAGAAATGAAAAATGGCACAATGTTATAATCGAGAGAGACAAAAAGAATATGGATATGACAATGAAAGAAAATCAAGGCAGTTGGTAAGATTTTGAAAGAGTATGTCACATACCTGATTTTTTGTTTCATTTTTCAGTTTGAAATAAAAAAATTTGAATCCGTATCTTGCTTAAAGTTTGTTATAGGCGCATGCACGAACTGGATTTGCACAAAAATAATTAATATTTATGAAGTACAATGTATGTCATACAAAAAGTTAATTTAAAATTAAAAGATAAATAACTATGAAATGAAAATTATAATAATGAATGAGAATACAAATAAAATAACATACTATCTCCCTAAACTAAAGAGATTATTCTTAAAATAAAAGAAATTTAATTATAGACTCTTATATTAATAGCAAACTAAAATACACAACCTAATCTATACAAAAATACAACATTAAAAGGACCACATACAAAATAATAATAATTAATTGCTGATCCATAAACAATTCAGTTACTCAAAGTAAAAAAAAATAAACATGAATGGTAACAAAAATAATTAACACACCTCTTTTCATTGAAGAAAAAAACTTCTTATATTCCACCAGTACGATGCACGGAGTGTACTAAAGATTATTTGTAATTTTTTTAGAACTATCAAATGAGTAGAATATATATATATATAAAATAACAGCAAAAAATGAATAAATAAAATTAAAGGTAATAGAATAATAAATTATAAGGCTAAGACAAAATATAAATTAGGAAAAACATGTATTACAAATTTTGAAAAACTTCTTTAAATACAACATTGGTTGTTGATCTTGTACTGTTATTGTTATCACTACCACAAATTAAAATTTTAAGCCCGTTAGGATTTGTAACTCTAGAGACAACAACATATAATTGACCGTGACTAAAAACGGGGTTTTTCAAAAGTAACCCTACATTAGACAAAGATTGACCCTGACTCTTGTTGATAGACATAGCGTAAGACACCATTATTGGAAATTGTTGACGTTGAAACTTGAATGGAAGTCTGGGATCAGAAGGTGTCAACGACATTCTTGGAATAAGGACTTTAGAACCAAGGTTTCCTTTAGTAAGAACTTGTCCTTCTAGAACATGGTTGCCAAGTCTCGTAACAATCAATCTGGTGCCATTGCATAATCCAAGAGAATGATCTATGTTGCGTAGCTACATAACAGGAGTTCCAACCTTCAAATGTAACTCATGATTTGGAACTCCAGAACATTTAATTCCATTTAAAAATTCAGGCATATGAACATCATTCAAAAGATCAATATTTGTGTCAAAATGACATGGTGAATCAGAACTCAAATACATTCTTCCCTCAGAATTGTTCATCGCAACCATATATTAATTCACGGATTGTACGACATCAAGACTGGGAGCTAGTATAGCTCTTTCTTCGAAATATGACGCATGATCAACATTGTTTCCAAACTGTGGATAAGTGCTATTTACAATTGCTGCAATCGGATCAGTAAAATCTTTTAGCAAAAACTCATTGGGAATATCAATTGTATCATATCCATCGTTTTGCTCCCCAATATTTCCATCTCCTATCTTAGCAATCCAATCGGCAAATTGTTTTAATTCGTCACAACTCTCGTTAGATTCCATGTTTTGTAATCTCATATTTTTGGTCAATCTCAACACAGTACAATATTTCCATAGACTTGATGAATTTATAGTGGCGTGAACGATATCTTGTCTACTTCCTTTAGGGATAACTGGCAATATTTGACGAAAATCTCCCCCAAAGACAATTGTCTTTCCTCCAAAGGGAATTTCTTTCCTGATAGGATCGAATTCTTTCATGATGTCTTTAATGGTGGTATCCAATGCTTCAAAACAATGCATATGCATCATTGGAGCCTCATCCCAAATTATACGCTTCGATTTGAATATAAGCTCCGCCAGAGGACTTCATAGCTTTATATTGCAAGTTGATTCTTCACTTGGATTGAACGGAATTGCAAACCTAGAATGCGCAGTCCTCCCACCAGGTAATAGGAGAGATGCAATACCAATGGATGCCACATTTAGCACGATATCTCCTTTTGATCGCAACCCAGCAGATAAGGTCTTCCAAATGAATGTCTTCCCAGTTCCTCTATACCCATATACAAAAAAAACTTTTCCAATATCTGAATTAACTGAATCGATGATGGTATCATAAACATGACGTTGCTCAACATTTAAGTTAGACATGAGCTTCTTGTGTTCTTCTGTTAAACTTACTCGATCATGGCACGTCTCATCATGTATTAACCTTTTACTTGAGAATTGGAAAAATTGATCACTTGGAAATGGCATTGACTGAAAATAACGCAAACTCTTTCCATAACTCCGGACTATCTTCTCAATTTCCACAAGGGCGTAACTCTTAATATCATCGTCAGATAATTGCAAGTCTGCAGTTTAAAAAGAAATTAGATAAAGAACACATCTAAAAAAACTATATACATTAATTGATGCATACCTTGATATTGGAACAAATTTCGTTGCTTATATAAAATATCATCAGATAGATAAGTCCAACATGACTCCCAAACTACTTCAGGTCGGCTTATACATTCAGATGATAAAAGTGTAGCAAAAAGGACCCTCATGGATTGTGCTGATGCCCATTCACTTGCTTGAATGATACCGTCAATGTATTATTTATCGTCATTTAATAATCCCAATTCATAGCAAGCATCTCAAAAAGAATGATACCGCACACCACCAAACATACATATATCATCGTAACAGGTAGCACCACGAACTATGTTTAAAAGACATCTCATATGGTACATATCGCCACAACCTAGATGAACAAAGAAAATGTGACCGATTGCAAAACCTTTTTTCTTTGGTGTCCATTCTCGAGTATTTGACTTCCAAACAAACTTCGTTGGAAATTCAACGTATGTTAACTCTCTTGCTTCGGGATACTTTTTATTAGCTTCCATCCATGCCAAAAACATACTCTGATTAATAGTTTGTCTATCCAGAACAATGTCGATATTATCATAATCAGAGAACACAACATTATGTTCATTGGGAAGATGGAAACTCAGGCGCTCAACTGGAGGGTCTCTGTACTGTATTTCAAATCCAAAGATTCTCCAAGCAGCTTCACATGAGGAAATGTATCTACAATCGTAGTACATATTAATCTCATCGACAGTCTTTTCCGAATTTTCCTCATTTGTGCTATTGTAAAATGATGCAGTGACGCGATCATTCCCTTTATTTATATATTTGAACAAATATTTGATCGCTCTTGATTGATTACACCACTCAACGTTCATATGTGCTCCATATCGAATCAATAAGTATCGATTATGAGGAACAACATATCTATTGTCCAAATAAACCCCATTCTTAAAAATTGTTCTCCCATTATCTATGCGCTTGTAGACAGGATATCCATCCTCGTCAATTGAAGTCACATCAACATACTTTTTCGGAAAATATTTGGAGCAACGACCATCCACCATGCAAGGAGAATTTCTTCTATCATCACCACAAGGACCGTGCACCATAAAATCATGAACTGCAGCATAATATTTTGGATCATCAGTTTCATCAGGTATCTCTGCAGAAATGATGCGGTCAATTGCATCTGGTGTTGGGAATTTATCTTCCTTAGATAGGAAAAGTAATATGTGAGCATGAGGCAATCCTCTCTTCTGAAATTCCACAGTGTATATTACTGTAAAATAATAACAATAATTTGTTAATTTATATTTATCATAATCAAAATAAAGTATATTATGTATCATAAAAATATATTTTTATGTAAGAAAAATACACGTACTAAAGAAAATTACCGGCTTTAACATTTCCGAAAATCTTGTTCTTACGAAGATCTTGAATCAATCCATCAAGCTTAACTTTAAATACTCTACACACAATATCCAGACAATCTTCGGGCTTTAATCCACGGCTATCAACAAATCTCACAATTTCTGGCCACTTGGGGTTACATGTAAAAGTAATAAATAAATTTGGATAACCTGCCCATTTACATATAGCCATGGCATCTTGATAATTCTGAATCATATATCTTGCTCCTCCGGAAAAAGATGAAGGCAGAATAATCCATTTTCCTTGAGTAGACGCATCAGTCTCACCCCGTAACAGGGCGTCATGTAGCCCTTTATACATTTCACATCGCAATTGTTTCTGATGCATTCTAATATAAGTTAGTCGTGCAGATTCAATCATAGTATACGTATCAACCACGAATTGCTGGAAAAGTCTGCCCGAAGACAAAATTGTTGAGGTCTCAAAATCTCTTTCATGCATTCTATATGCAAAAAATTCCCTTATACTAACTTTTCTTTGGCCTAGTGTTCCTGCTTTTTCATCAGAAAATGGAATATCCTCCCTATAGCCATCTTCACCGTAGGGGAAAAGTAGGGGATATTGAAGATCAAGATATGCAGCATTTAGTTCATTTATCCGCTTAAGTTGTCCTGTCTTAGTTTCTACCAAAATATCCCTATCACCCATCATTTGATCAAAATCGCCAACATATAAAGCAACAACCTCTGAAGCAGTTGGTAGGTTATACCTTCTTGCGTCACCATTCCGTCTACCAATCAATTTTAACTTCACATCTGATCGCCCTTCTTGAACCATCTTGTCTTTAGCCATTCGGAATGATTTGACCAAAATATTTTCTCTATCTAACATAGACTTTAAGTCAGATATAATTTTAGTATAAAGATCATGACAATTAGGATCTTGCCTGGAGAGACATTGTAGAAAATTAAATCATGGCCAATTAGATGCGTATAAAAAATGATAAAATAATGAATTGAAACAATTACCTAACAGCAACAATACGATTTGTGATTTCATTTTCAGTATCATAAATATATAACTGAGCAAACTTAGGAGATGCACCATCCGATGGAAGGAGACTTCCAATCAAATGATAATTTTGACCATGAAGTTTGAAAACAGGAGGAGAGCCACCTTGATTTATCTGGTTGTCTATTTTTCCTCCCATTGAAGTAAAACAAAACATATTGTTGTACGTATGTTTTGGCGGAAGTGCTTGCTTTTATCAGTGTTTCTATATAAAATAATAATTTCCAGTAAGCCTCAATGATGTGTTTCCTGTAAATAAAATAATATTAATTATTATCTATATAATATTATTTTATTTTTATAGAAAAAAAAAAAATTCAGAATTATAACTGAAAAAAAAAATACCGTTGGTAATGTCAGACAAAGGGGAATTTGATGTCGAACTTAACATGTTTTTCTTGGAACTTTCAGCATAATACTTTTGAAAATCATTATTTTTTGCAACAAAAAAATTATCCACAGTAATTTAATAAGAAAATGCCAACAAAAATATAATTACTATTTTTTATAACCAACAAAAAATTCTTTATTTAAAAGAAGGAAGGAAGCATGTACTACTATACAACACATTCCTTACATAAATGTGAGTGCGTACCTATAATGCACATATTTTATTGGGCTACCATACAATGAAGAATGGTCCACCAAAAAGAAAAAAGAAAATTCAAACAAAAACTCATTCTTTATAGAAACCTAGAACATTCCAAAATAAACTACCACCGCCTCACTTCATGTCACACATACTCTCTCTCACACACACAATAAGATTCTCGTCATATTTTTTCAAGATTTTCTTGTTCAATGATATTCTTTTTTCTATTTACGGACAATATATGGATCTATTTTTTTTGCGATTTATTCAAAATAAATATTTAATATTTAAAAATCTGGATCTAAATTGATTTTTAGGGTTTTCTTACCTAAAATAATTAGAAGATCTAGATATTTTCTATTAGATATGATTCTTTCTTAGAGTATCAGTGGTTTCTAGAGATTTTTCTTTTATAAAGATTTGGATATATTTCAAATTTTATTGTTTTTTGAATAATAAAAAAAACTTCAGATATATGCATTTTGTAACAGATCTGAAAATACTTCAAGTTTCAAGGGTTTTTGACGAATCTACCGGAAAACCGAGGGCTTTTCCGGTCAAAGAAAGGAACACTCTTCGATCGCCAATATGTAAGTATTGTAATTTAAAGATTCTCCTCTTTTTTTTCCAGATTTCTTGTTCAATAATATTTTCTATTTACGAACTTCATATGGATCCAATTATTTTGCGATTTTTTCAAAATAATTTTTAATATTTAAAAATATGGATCTAAATTTTATTTTAGGTTTATCTTACCTAAAAATATCAGAAGATCTAGACTTATTCTAATAGCTCTGATCCTTGCTTAGAGTATCAATGGCTTTTAGATATCTTTCTTTTATAAAGATTCGATCATATTTCAAATTTTATTGTTTTTTGATTAACAAAAAAAATTCAGATCTATGCATTTTGTAACAGATCTGAAAATACTTTAAGTTTCAAGAGTTTTGATAAAAAAAAATCCATTGATGCATAGATATTTAAAAGATTCATCGTCAAAAAAATAAATAAATAAAAACATAATAAACAAATTTGTTTCTAAATGATCTGGTTCTATTTACACTTTTAGGATTTTTCTGATGACATAAATACATAATTAATAAATATTTATCCTGATGGATGTTTATTTAGATCATTACGATCTATATTTTTTCTTAAATAAATGGATTGAAAGTGAAAATCCATGCAAGATACCTGGATAAGGACACCTACCCTTATGTTTACATTTTTTAGGTTTCAGGTAGTTTATAGTTCTTTTTCAATATTAGGTAAAAAAATAATTCATTTTATGATAGAAGTTTAATTTATAGAAGACCCTGGAATAGATAATTATTAGATATATATACAGAGACTAACGATGCTCATATTTATTATCAGATAAAACATAGAAACAATCTTCAGCTAAGCATTTAAAAATAACAGTCACACAAGTGTGTTTATCAAATTTACAATATATATATATAAAACAGAGAAAGAAACTCACATTTTAATGTACTAATTTTTTTTAAAAAAAATATATGTAGTGGGGATTTTGCCTTTTGTTTACTGTGAGTGGAAATTTTATTAGCCTATGAAGGCATTTGCATGAGATTTCATTAGTTCATTCTCTGTAAAGATCAAACCACTCCAATTAGCCTATAAGTATGCTTGTAAATTTGCATACAAATATATGCTATTGTAGAATTGCGATGACTCATGCCTACAGTTATGTAAGTGAAACTGCGACTATTTCATATTCTATATGATAAATAGAAAAAATTGAATAAGATGTCATCATGTTAGGATTGACTTATTCATTTAAAGTTTATGTTGCCTATTGTATGAATGAGTTTTATATGGATGAATCCTTGTATGAATGAATTGTAAGCCTATAACAATCGATTTACAATAGCTAATTCTTGTTTTATTTATATCTTAAACATATATAAGACATTGGAATATAAGCATTTAGAATTACATCTCATAAAAAATCATCAGGTATGTGCATTTTTTTTTTTTGTTAAAATCAAAACTAACAAAATAATTATGAAACCACTTACCTTTTGATGACCCACTGTCAATCTTACGCTTGCTTGAAATGGTAGTAGATTTTGTAATCCTCATATCTATTGGGCCTCAGCGCTTCTGTCTGCACTATGATGTTTCAACTGCATAAATAATCCACATGTATCATAGATTAAACATAAGTTGATATTTGAACTAATCTATATATACAAAAAAATCATACACATTAACACTGGAAACATAATATAAACAATATTTTGTACAATAATGCTAAAATATACTATTTTGCATACAAATATATGCTGTTGTGAAATTGTGATGACTACATAATTCATGCATATAGTTATGTAAGTGAAGCTACTCGACTATTTCATATTCTAATATGGTAAATAGAAAATTTGAATAAGATGTGAGCCTGTTAAGATTGATTGTATTCGATTGAGTTTTATGCATCCCTATTGTATGAATAAAATGTAAGCCTATAACAATTGGTTTACAAAAGCTAACTTTCTTTTTTCTTTATATCATTTAGAATTGCATCTCATCAGAAATCATCAGGTATGCATTTTTTTGGGGTTAAAAATCAAAACAACAAAATAATTATGAAACCACTTACCTTTTGATGATCCACTGTCAATCTTGAGCTTGCTTAAAAATTGAAGGTATAGGAATAAATTGAATGATATAAGGAGTGTTGTTCTTGACCCAAATAGATAGGATAATTGAATGAAAATGGAAAAACTATTTGGAAGTTACTTATATAAGAATGGTAAACATAGATGTCGATTTTAAGAAAGATGCTTTTTTTGATTGTGGCATTCTTAGATTGAAAAAAGTGAGTTTCTGTGTTTTACTTTTTTGTGCTCAATCACATAATTAGTGAGAAACATCATTATATCATTAAAAATTATGGTGTTAAAGGTATTTTTGGCTGCCCAAGGGCACTAATTCAAATAGAATGTTTATAATTAAGTATACAGTTGTATTTGAACTAATTGTGTCTAATCTGATAAAGTTAAATCTCAGTTGCATCATGTTTAATAGTTTTGATAAACTATAAGTATTAGTGGGCATATTTAGTGGGAAACATCTTTTTTTGAAGGAACATTTAGTGGGAAACATCAATTATCTTTTTGGCGCATATTGGAACACTAATTGTTATAAAAGTGGGTTTTGAATGTGTTTAACCTTTTTGGCGCGCTGCTAAATGCCATAAACTATGATATTTTAATAAATGTTATATTTGTATAGTTGTGTGTTGATAACGTGAATTTTGGTTGGATATATAATAATATTTATTCACCATAAAAATTATATTGAAAAGTGCATCATTCGTAACAAACATCATTTATAAGTAATTAAAAAAGCTGAAAGTGAAACATTCTTGACATTGAATTCTCTTTTAAAAAAACCAATACGTTTCAGAATCTTTCAGGTTAGTGTTTTTTTGTTGTTTCTGTTTTGATAAACATATAATGAATTTAATATATCTTAAGTGTCTAAAAATCAAGATGTGAAAATCTTAGGAAAAAAATTGTCGATGCAAATATTTCCGGAATTGAAATTTTTGGGTTTCAAAAACCCAAAAATGAGCATCGTAGAAAAGTCGAAAGTGAAACATTCTTGAAATTGAATTCTCTTTAAAAAAAACTACTGTGTCAGTCTTTTTTTTTTTTGTTTCTGTTTTGATAAACATATAAAAAAATCTAATATAAACGGCTTAGAAAAGAACAGTTACCGATTCACAACACATATTTCCGGATTTAAAATTTTTTGGTTTCAACCTAGAAATGAGAGGGATTTGTTTTAATAAAAATATAAGATTTACAAACAGAAGAACAACTTGATGCTTGATAAAGTTTGTTTTTCCAGTACATTATTAGAGAGAGGGATTAGTTTTGATAGAGGAACTAATATAGAGAGATATTTAATGTTGATATGTTTCACTTGCAGCTTTTTTAATTTCTGTTTTTCTATTTTTTCAGTTATAATTTATAATTATTATTTAAATTATCGATATACATAAATTATAGTTAAATAAAATATTAATTCCAGAACAGAATAACAACTAAGACAAAATTTCATACTAAATAGTCAATTCATTCAAACCATCATAATCAAAACGTAATTAAAAAGCACACATCAAACATTGTTCTAATACATCATCCAAGACTTAAAAAAAAAAAGAGAAAACCATCAAACAAAACAATTCACTCTTTAACATCCAGCAAAAAAAAGTAAAACACTCTTTAACACCAGCAAGCAAAGCAATTCACTCTTTCTCCTCCTTGATATCAACTTTCATCTTCTTGTCTTTAGCAGTGGATGAGAATTCATCGATCAACTTTCTTTTCAAATTTGAGTCTTGGATAATATCCTCATAAATACAAGCCTTCTTTGTGTTCTTTTGTGGAGTTGTGACCTCATCCTCAGACGAACACAACTACAAAAAAAAAACAAATATCAAATAAATATATGAAATAATAAAAAAAACGTTAACAAAAAAACTCATATATAATATACCTCATTGTCATCACCGATTTCAGATTCCTTTAGCTTGGAAAAAATATCAGACTCTTGACTCTCGAAGAACAAAGAACAATATTTATCAATCAGTCCATTATCGAGAGTTAATTTTATGATTGTGTATGTGCGGTTATAATTTCCACGTTGGATTGCCTTTATCTGAATCTTGAAGAGAATTTTCAAGTCAACCAAATTTTCAATTTCTCCAGGAAGAACCTAAAGAAAAATATTTAATTAGATCATAAATACATATTATTCATCTAGTTATTAAATAAATAAATTATTAATATCATATTACATCATAGTTATTTTCTTTCAACTCGAATGCTGGTTTTCCAATCAACTCCATACAGTCTCTATCCCATATTAAGAACACTGCATTTCCTGTGTGATCAATAACACGCACTTGAATCTTGTACCCGTAGAATTAAAAATATTAAAATTTATAATTTATTAATTGATATAATAAAAATGATTTACAATTATGAAATTATAGTTACCTAATGTTGCCAACAGGATCCCATGAATCACATTTTTCACAATAAAATTGTCCAACTGCAGGTATCATTTTTCTGGGACACTTTGTACATGATATGTACCACCAATCTGTGCCAGACTCTATGGTAACAATTTTTCCAAAAACCCAGAAACTTCCAACCTGATTAAAATATTAGCACGTTCAAATTTTTAAATATAATAGATGAACACTAATAATAAACAAAGATGAAAATAATTAATATATTTAAACAAACTTCTCCAATCTCTTCAATTTGTTCAATAGTTCTGAAAAGGTCTTTTGAGTTTTCTAGATCATCTACGAACGCACTTGTTGGAAAAGAAATATTGCTCACTGAAGTAATGGTGTTGCCTTCTGTAATAAAGCTAATTACCAAAAAATGATTGAATTAATATATTATTTATTTATAATTATTGTATATAATACTTATATATTATATATAGATACAAATGTATAATTTACCTGCTACGATAATCAATAATATCGCGTACTTCGGAATCTATCATGACTTTTGTGACATAATATGTATTAGAAACGCGAATTTCCCCCTTATATTTTTTGACTCGGCACGTTTGAAGAAAAATTATGATAGGATTGTCGCCAACTGTGGATAAATGATTCATCAAAGTATCAACATATTCGCCCCATAGCGTGCAGGCCAATGTGATGCCCCTAAGAAAAAAATCAGATTTGAAAGACGAATCACAAGTAAAAACAAAATGAAGATAAATACAAATTTTATTGGATGTTTTCTAAAACTATATCAATCATCTTGGTCTGTCGTCCTGCAATCTGTTTATGTTGAGGAGAATTTTTGGCAGTCATCCTTCCTATCACGTCTGTCAAAATAAATATAAATAATTGTAAAATACATTCTTCTGAAGTTTTGAATTTTTAAAGTAAATATAGTTATATTATTACCAATAAGTATGGATTCATCAATGGAGTCCACATTTGTGAATGAGTCAAATGGTTTAAAATCATATATCATACATGGGAAATCATCATCAAAGAATTCCGTCAACAAAGTTTTTCCAATAAATATTATTTTGTATTTTGCCATTGTGGTCTTGTATTTCATTATGTTATCAGCCACAATAAAAAATTTAACAGCATATAAATGATTTTCTGATAGAATGGGTTGGAATTTTTCGATTTGCTGCCGCTTGATAGTCGCATGAATTCTTGACCCCTGATTAAAAGAAGACAAATAAGTTAAAGATATATCATTCTATTTTGTTATATAAACAGAAGAAAAGTACATTTGACTCACCTCTTTGTCATGAAAAACACATTCTAAACTGTAAATATTAGAATTGTCTCCGTATGCAGGTACATTATAAAATCGCAGTAATCGGAGCTTCAACGTCCACTGAAGTTTACTTAGATTGATACCCTTAATCAAACTAAATAGAGGAGCCATTTGAAGCGAATTTTGAAAATTGTGAGATTTTTGAATTGCCTCTGCAGGCTGCAGAGATTCTCACAAAAATGATGGTGTGGTTTTGAAATGGAGGAGTGGGCATATTTATAATGGCTGATCTATGATCCCATTGCTTTAATTATATATTTCAAAACAAATTAAGTTTTGTCAGATGAATACTATATTTGTTTTTTTAATACTATTTTTGTTTTGCAATGAGCACTATCAGTTGTAATATATTTAAGACAAAATTATTTTTTTAGTCCTTTAAGTGGACGTGTCTGGAGATTTGGTCCTATTTTTTTCTCAACTTTGGATTTAGTCCTTTAAGTGGTTAAAATTCAGATTTTTGGTCCTATTACCTGCTATAACAGATCAAAGTGATCTGTTAAGCTTATTTGGAATATCTTTTTTTAAAAAATTAATATTTCAATTATAATGGATGATATGGATGCTTATTTAGCAATACACTTGACAAAAATAGAGGGAAAAATATTTCGATAATAAAAAATAGATTTTACATCTTTAAATTAAATTACTACTTATTTTTTAAAATAATTTAAAATATTTAGTAGATTTTTGAAAAGTTAGCTGTATCACAAAATGTAAAATATTTAGTACTCATTGCACAAATATAACAAAAATATACTTGTGCGAAAATGCACTAATTATTTGTGCAATGATTACTGAATACTTAATATTTTGTACGAAAATTTTTTATTAAATATTTTACATGTTGATTTATTTAGTCCAAAATTTATTTATAAATATGGTTTTTAAAATTATTTATTTTGTTAGAAAAATAAGAAGTAATTTAAACTATTGATGTAAAATCCATTTTTTATTATGGAATTTCAAATGTATTTATCTAATTAAAATATTTTGAATTTTATTGCATTATTTATGTTTTTTAAGTTTAAGAGATAATTTAAATGTATTATATAGTTATATTTTTTTATTTTATTTAAGTTTTAATTTAATTAAAATACCAAGTTGGATTATTTTTTCCTCCATTTTTGCCAAGTATATTGTTAAATAAGCATCCATATCATCCATTATAATTGAAATATTAATTTTTTGAAAAACAATATTCCAAATAAGCCTAACATGTTACTTTGACATGTTGTAGCAGGTAATAGGACCAAATATCTGAATTTTGTCCACTTAAAGGACTAAATTCAAAGTCCAAAAGAAAATAGGACCAAATCTCTAAGTATGTCCACTTAGAGGACTAAAAAAATAATTTTGCCTATATTTAAATATATTCATTGGTAAGATTGCCTCTGCAAAGTAACAGTCAAATTTTCATTGCACATGGCTCCTCTGTAAAGTAACAGACAAAGATTCATGGCACATGGCTCGATGAGTATTATTTGCATTTGTCTCAATAAATTATTAATTAACTATTCAAAAAGTGGCAGATGCTCTCACGAAAGGTAACAGATAATGTACTTGATGAGTAAATAACACTAACAATTTTATATTGATGCAGAATCGTCATTGTAAGGCCTAACACGATTTACCATATTTGGTAACCAAAACTTGGGCGGGATTTTGCCATTTTTGTCAGAAGTTCTTGCTTATATATATATATATATATATATATATATATTTATAAAATTGATTGAATAATTAAAATTGCATTGTTAATATTTTTTAATTTAGTTCGAAAAGTGTTTTTAGAATGGAGGATTCAAACTTTTGAAAATGAGACTAATAAGTCAGTTATTACAATAGACAAATAATATGTCTTACAATAATAAACCTTTGATTCGAACATATAAAATTCAAGTGATATAAAATTTTGATTTATCTAATATGGAACCCCACCCCCACGCACCAATGAAAAAAGAAAAAGAAATGAAAAAAGAAAAGAAACAACAAAGCAGATATACATGTTATCACGTTATTGTGTTAGTCGTATTAGGTAATAGGTAATCGAGATCTATCACCCAAACTATGAAAATGCAAGACAATCTAGAGTTCTTCATCCGTGTTTTTTCTTTTTCTTTTTCGTTTTTGTTTTTGAAAATATCGGAGTTTTGAATTGGGTTATTGAAAATTAATTTGGCGACACAACACATTATTGTAATTTCTGGGGACATCAGAACAAGAATGTAACTTTAGTTTTTATGGATCATTGGCCCATTTCTTTGGACTGTCTAATCCTAGAAATGGACCACATGTAGGGCAGCTAATCTATTCTTGGGCTAAGTCCGAGATGTCAGGCATTTGACAAGGCTAATAATTCAGTCGAATCAACCAACCTAACGAGGCCAAAGTATTCTGATTAATTTTGTGGGGGTAGATATATTTTAGAGAAATTTCCGGAAATATCTCTACGTTTAAAAGAAAAATATTTATTCTCACATTATTTTTGTACTATTCTTTTGACTTTTTTACGTTCCTGTATATTTTTTTGATTATATTTATATTTTTTTTAATTTTTTTGTTTCTATATTGTTTTATATGTATTGTTGATTCGATGTTGTTTATATTTGTTTATTGGTTGTTTCAATATTGTTTTTATGTTTCAATACAACTTTTATTCATTTTTTTCGTTCTTTTCTATCATGTATTATTTTATATATTATTTCTGTTGTTTCTGTGTTGTTTTCAATAATATTTTTAATGTTGTTATGATATTTCTTTGTTGTTTTCATGTAATTTTCAATATATCAGTTCAGTTTTTACCTATTTTAAAGCTTTTTTTATTGATTTAGTTTTTTCCATATATTGTTTATTTTGTTTTCTGGGTTGTTTTCAGGTGGTGGCAAGTGGCACATCTTCACATTTTCATCAAACACCTATAATATATTATTTAATAAATTAATATATTATATATAAGTATAAACTAACATGTCTTGCCCCTTCCCCCAAATTTCCATTTACATGGCTTCCCCTCCTCCCCCACCAACCAGGGATGGCAGTGGAATGGGTGACGCGGGTACCCACTCTCCCAAACTCTAATGGGATGATATGGATAAGTTTATTCAGGTTTGGGACGAGTATGAGATGCAAAATTAATATTCATTTATAAATGGATAGAATATGGATTTACCCCCTTGGCCCCTAAGATACCGTCTACCCAACCTGCTTATATAATTGAGTATGGGTATAGGGTATCTGTGGATAACCGACCATACAAGCACTCATTTAAATATATATATATATATATATATATATATATATAACAAAATATTTTTAGAATAATTAAGGAAAATACTTTTAGCTTAAGTAGAGGGGTTTATATTGGTCTTCTTTTGCATCTCCGATTACTCGATAATTGCCACAAGCATAAAATTCCACTTTTCCCTTGCAGCCTTTACGAAGATTTCCCTTCTTTGCTTCTTTTTTTTTTGTTTGAAATACCATAGAACCATAGTACCCCACTTTATTCGATCATATTAAAAACGATTTGCGTCGATAGTTTGCAAGAAGTTATTCGATTAAATCAATATTTCTTTTAATTTAGTTGATGAATATATATAATAATTTATTTTTGTTAGAGTACATATTTAAATATGTACCTATTTAAATATTTACACATTTAAAATATTTTTATAAAATAAACGGGTTTTTGTGGGTACGGGTAGTATACGGTTATTAGCAAATGAGTTTGGGACGGGTACGAGTAATAGGTGTAATTTTATTAATCAGGTTTGGGATGAGTACGAGTAGCAATAATATTATACCGTTTGTGTATGGATACTATTAATTGGGTGGGTACCCTATCCATGGCCATCCCTACCCCCACCCTCTAAAATTTATATTTTTTATTCCCCCCCCTCCCCGTGCAAATTCTTGCGTCTGTCCCTTGTTGTTTTTATACTGTTTTCAATGTCGTTATGATGTTTCTTTGTTGTTTCAATGTAGTTTTCGATGTTTCAATTCGATTTTTAATATGTTGTTAAGCTATTTTTGTTCATGAGGTGTTTTCTATATTGTTTATGCGTTGTTTCTATAGAATTTTTAATATTATTATGTTGTTTTTTAGTTGTTTACATCTTTTTATGTTTTCAATTCATAATGTGTTGTTTCTATATTATTTTTAATATTTTTTTACAATACGTGTGATTTTATGTGTATATTTTTTGATTGTTAAAATTTCGAGAATAAATTTCATTATTTAATGGGAGAGAAATTATTTTTTCACTGAAATTTTATTAGATAAAATATGTTTGAAACTATCATAAAACAACGTAAAAAATCCGCAAAAATTAGTAGGAGCGTGAAAACATCCAAAAAAATGTGGAAGCATAAAACGTAGGAAAAAGCCCAAGAACCTAAATAGGTGCCTTTTTTCCCGGAAAATAGCAATTGTGTCCAAAGTCATATATTTTAAATAACATGTGTACTATTTTTCATTGGGCCATAATTAATTTTTGGGCCATGAAGTGTGGGCCTAAAAGTGGCGTTTTGTTGCAGAAATAGTGTAAAGGTTTGTGCTGCAATATGATATTAAGTTATTGATTATATTGCATAGAAATCACAATAATTTTGATAAATATTGATCTATTACATGGATCATAAATCATAATAAATATAATTATCTAAATATGCACGTTGAATGTTTAGATAATTGTCAATATTTTTTTTATATAAATTAAAAGATTTAAAGATTTATGTTACACTAATTTATGCACATTAAATATAGCATCCAAAATCTACTATTACTTTTGGCAAAATTCTGTTGGGCCATAACTAAAATATGGAAAATTCAAATATCAGTTGCATTCAGTCAACTTATTCTTGACTAAACTTCTGTTTTTAGGGCCGTGAGTTGGGAACAAATGAAACCCTAACTCGATCGACCGCCGACCCTCCTACCGCTGCTCTCTCGGCCAATTTTTTCGGTCGAAATCTGGTCAGAATTGAGATCTTCTCCACGCTAATCTATTTTCTGGTGGATTTTTCTTTTCCGATTCATGCTTAAGATCAATCCATGGTGAAAATTGTCGCTGCAAATACCCTTCACACATCCAATCTTTTGTTGTTGGCATCCAATTCTTGCAAAGGGGCGTGTGGTCCCCCCTTGTGGTCCCCAAGCCTCCTCTAATGTCATGGTCTCAGGTTGTTGAATGCGGTCCCCTCCTCAACAAATAACATAACGTCCAATCCTGGGATGTCACATGTGGTCCCTCAATCCTCAACAAAGCCTTACTATGTTCTATGATGCTGATTCTCTGATCCAAAATGGCAGGGGTTTGAATGTTATCCCACAAGCAGGGACGGGTCCAAGAAAATTTTACAACGGAGGCAAAAAATTAATTTATTTATAAACTACATAAAAAATAATTAGTGTGGAATACTTTGGTTTGTTATTAATTATCTTTTAAGAATAAATAATAAATAGAAAAAAATCATTTATCTTGTACGAAATAATAAATAGAAAAAAAGGTTACATAAAAACAATTAGTGAAGCAAATTTATTTATCTTAACTAATTAATGTAAAATTTTTAAAATAAATAATAACTATTAGAAAAATAGGGGGCTAATGCCCCCATTGTAACAAAGGTGCATCTGCATGTCGCCAATGATCATGCTATTATGCATTCGTTTGGTCCCAAGGGATTGAATGTCCCACTAATTAATTCAGAAGGTAATCCCATGAAACATTCTTTTTTACAAGTGGTATCTGATAAATCTCGACAAGCCCCTCAACCCATTAAAAATGGGGGATTACTCTTTAGTTACTATTGATGAAAGTGTTTATAAACAACGGATTATAGAATTCTATTTTTCACTCATTGGATGTGTAATTCTTGGAAAATGTAGTAATCATTGAGCTTTAATGCCTCTTCATAAATGTCTTGCTGAATTATGGAATATTAAATATGATTATAGGTTAATTTCATTGGGAAATGGATATTTTTGTATCAAATTTTTGAATGCTTTAGATCTTAACCAGGTTGAGGCACGTGCTTACTGGGATATTAATCATGGTTCTATTGATTGTCTCTCTGGGTTCCAGATTTTAGCCCGTATAAGGTTAATACGTCAATAACAGGGTTTGGGTTTGTATTTTTGAGTTAAGCATAGAGTACTGGCATCCTAGCATTATCATGAGTATTGCAAAAGCTGTTGGCACACTGGTTCAGATTGATGAGTGCTCATTGAATGATTCTCTTGGCCATTTTGTTCGGGTTTTGGTAGATATTGATTTAGATAAGTCGCTACAGGATTACATTATAGTAGAACGTGTGGGACACTGTTCATTTGTTTCTTTAAGCTATGAGAAACTCTATAACTTTTGTGCAAATAGCCGTATTACGAGTCATAATTCTGCTTCTTGTCTTTGCATGGTGTCTCGTGCTTCTCATAAAGATCAGTCTGCTTGTGATTCCTCTCAATAGGAGCGTCTAGAGATAAAAAATACGACAATTTGCACAAAACTCAGGGAGTTTCTCAGCCCATTGTGGGGAATTCTAATATCTAAAGCACAACAATATTTAAGTGCAATAATTAAATGAGGGGGAATAGTTTTCTCGTTCTCTAACTTAGACTATTTGGACCAAAATTTAGTCATCAAAGTAGTTATATTTAAATTTTGGTCCAATATATTTTACATTTAGTACAGAAATTATGTAGTTTTTACGGTTTTACCATAATTGCTAACTAGGATCAATGGGTGTTAATGTGTCTAAAAATTTATGGATTTTGGTGATTTGGCGCAAAAACTGACATGCCAAAATTCAATCGAGATTTCCTCACCTTCTTCTCCTTTGTTTCTCTTTATGTGGGGACGAGACCAAGAAATGACACAAATATGGGGGATTTTAATGTTTTGATTTGGTGGGAAGTTTTGCGCCAAATCACAAAAAATTCCCAATTTTGTTGACATGTTTGCCACTCACTGACCATAGTAAGCAATCTCCAATAAAATTACTCAAATTTGGTGAAAACATGACTAAATGTTAGAGTTGGCAATGAGCGCTCGAGTCAGTCCGGCTCGAGCTCATCATGCTTTTGCAGAAAATCGGACCGGATCGGGCCACATAAATAACTGGCTCACCTAGCCCAAACATACACTTCATGCACAATAATTCCGGGCCAGTCCGAAAAGGTCGGGCCAGTCAGTCCAATCAGGCTATTCGAGTCAAACCAAATAGGCCCGACTTTTTTGGGGCCTAAACACGCCATATCCCGACCCAAACATCGGGCCGGGCTTGATTTTGCCACCCCTATTAAATGTCCAAATATTTTAAGATATTGGACAAAATTTTTTAAAGGAAACTATATAGATACCTAAATCTCAAAATAGTTCAAGTTATATGACCAAAAATATTATTTTCCCTTAAATAAGCCATAAACATTTTTTGTCAAAGTTTAAGCAATTAGCACACGTATTTATTCGCTGTCAATTTCCTTGAAAACACTATTTATATTGTATTGATGTTCGTTAAGTTTACATACATCAACAATTAGCTAGTGTAACGTAACAGAAATATGTACAATAAAATTTATAATGAAAAATTAAACTACGCTCGAAAAGTTAATTACACTGACCAACAATTAAATATTTAAGTAAATACTATCTTTAGAATAATATTGAAGAACTGGAACGAATCAAGTTCAAAAAATTCATAAAAATCATCTATAATTTGAAGATAAAATCATAATATATATAAAGCTGATCACAAAGCGACTGTAAGGCTCATTCCCAATAGCTGGAATGAATTTTTCTTTTCTATTCATTTGGAAACATTAATGTATATATTGTTTATTGAATTAAGAATGAATAATGAGATACTAAATGGATACTTCAATTAAAAAACAGTTGAGTTATTCGCATAATCTTCAGGTATATGCTTCCTTAAAGTTGACAGCCATATTAAAATACAAATAGCATCACATCATTTACAAGATCTTATGTTTAGATTAATTGTATAAAGTTTTTATAGTCACTGCTTACACCTGTCAAAATCACATTTTCTTTTTAAGTAGGATTCAAATGCTTTGATTCACACCGTGTTACGATTCAAATCAACCAACCACAGAACGTACACATCAAAAAAGTTTCAAAAATAGAACCAAACTTTTAATTATACCCATGAATTATAAATGCTCTAGCTTATCACAAAATTTATACAGAGTTGACCATTTTTAATTTCTTAATTGCTATAGTAATAAACAAATTAGATACTTTTTTTTAATCTAGCTGGATGGCAAAGTAATACAAAATAGTAAGATTTATAATATTAGTAAATAGTAATACTAAAAGTATCGAGAAATGTAACTAATTCTAACGTCACTAGTCACTGCAAGAAAACAATCAAATTCCAACGGAATAAAATAATGTTGGAATTTTCAAAATTCCAATGAAAATTTCAATGCTAATTAAAGCATACCATTGGAAAATTCCAACATAAAGTCCAACGATAAGCAAAATTATTTGGTACTATTGGAATATTTTTTTCATATGAATTTTTATTGAAATTTTATCATTCCAACGACCATTATATCAATGGTGCTTTTCCATTGGAATCGATAATTTCAATGGAAATTGGCCAAATACCAACATATTTCTTTCGTTGGAATTCTCTTATTTTTTTGTAGTGCTTTAAATACCTTGTAACAAATAGAAAAATAAAATTTATGAGCTGGGAAGTATATATAATTCGAAGTATTTACAAGAGATTTAATTACAAATAATTATTATATGCTATTTATTATATACAAAAAATCTTAAGATACTAGATTCTCAACAGGCCAGGAATCAAAATTCGGTAAGTAAACATTAATAACCTGATAAGTACTCATGAATCATGCGAAAAAGGTCAACATTTTATGTCAAGATAGCAACCCTCTTAACATGTTGACACTTTATTTCCATTTCATGCGTGATTGTTGATGCCACAAGCCCACAAACCCTAAAAAGAAAGTGAGTTTGAAAACATTAAATTACTCATTCTTCAACCCTACTTGAGACAAGAATATACATTTAAAAAGTATACAAGTAAACAATCTTACATTATTTATTAATAAAACCTATACAATAATGCTCAACCTATTTCTTAATGAAGAGTTTGTCTAACGTGAGAATGGTGGCATTTGAGGGAGGTCTCAAGTGGTGATGAACTTAAGCTCAAAGGTTGACTTGATTGTCCTAAGAAATACTCTCCTACACCATGGTTTTTGTACACCAAGTGCGAAAATACAAGTGAATTTCTGTTTAAAGACATGTTTCTAATGCACGCGCTTTGTAAACGACATGCATTGACTGAGCGCGCGACACTAGATAGATATTCGTCTTTCTGTAACCTTCTCAGCTCTTTCCCTTTATTATTTTGTCAATTAAAAAACCAAAGACAACCTATTTCATCACATTTGCTTCACTCCTTCCTCTATCTATATATCACTCTCATAGGCTTTTTGTAGGGCAAAGACAAACACTAATCCAAACTTAGGGGAGGCACTTTAGAGGAAGTTTAAATTGAAAAACAAGAAAGCTACTAGCTTCTTTCACTTTCCCCATGATGATCACTTCTTGTTACCCCAATGGGCCACAAGGGTTACCAACATATGGACTTCAAGATCAACAACAAGACCTAATTTCTTCCTCTCTTGAACCAAATTCTTCATCACCTCCACCCACACAAATATCCAACTCATTCCTCTACAATCTTTCACTTCTCAAAGATAAAGTCCACCAAGTAGACTCACTAGCTACAATGTTCTTGTCACCATCCGATCATTGCCACCCGCCCGAATCAACGGCCATCGCCATACCAACAATGGCTACCTTAATTCAAGAAATTATCGTCACATCCTCATCGATGATGTTTGCCTGCCAGCAAATGTCTCTTCGCACACCACCACTCAACAATAACACCAACAACAACAATACTAGTGGTGACCCACTAGCCCAATTATGCGGCAGCCGTCCAGGGGTGGGCCCCCGGACGGACTTCATTCCCAATCATCAGGACACAATTGATCAATGGTACGGTTACAACAATTGCAACTCAACTCATGATAATCATAACAATTACAATAGTACCACTACTCGGAGTAGTACAACTATCGACGTAATTGGTAACAATAACATTCCAAAAAAATTGCATCCGAAAACGGAAATAAGTACAAATGAAGGGTTTAATCCTGACCACTACGATATCATCGAAATGGACGCTGCGGATTTGCTAGCCAAATACACGCACTACTGTCAGGTCTGCGGCAAGGGGTTCAAACGCGACGCGAATCTGAGGATGCACATGAGGGCCCACGGCGAAGAGTACAAATCCAGCGCCGCGTTAATAAACCCCACGAAAAGCAGCGCCGCCGGAGAAAACTCCGACGCCGTGCCGAGAAAATACTCGTGCCCGCAAGAAGGGTGCCGGTGGAACAAGAACCACCCCAAATTCCAGCCGTTGAAATCCATGATATGCGTGAAGAATCACTACAAGAGAAGCCACTGTCCGAAAATGTACGTGTGCAAACGGTGTAATAGGAAGCAGTTCTCGGTGCTGTCGGATTTGAGGACGCACGAGAAGCACTGTGGGGACCTGAAGTGGCAGTGCTCGTGTGGGACCACGTTCTCAAGGAAGGATAAGCTTATGGGACATGTTGGGTTGTTTGTCGGCCACGCGCCGGCGGTGAGTTTGAACAAGATGGGTAATGGAGCTCAAAGAAGGTGATAAATTTCCCCTTGGGCCTGGACCACTATTTTAGGTTTTAATGCAATTATTGTTTTTATCTGTTATTTTGTTGGTTTTGCTATGAGTTATCGGTACTTTCTTGATTCAAATTTTTATTTTCAAATTTTATTGAATATTTTATAGGGATAATTACGATAGCACCCCTGAGGTTTGAGCTAATTACAAAACAAACCCTCAAATATGATTTTTGTCTTTAAGAGGGTAACTGTTATATTTTTATAAATAGTAGGGGGTTTTGAAACGTTTTTTTAATTATAAATAGAAAAATGTAAGACAAAATCAAACATCAATGGGATTTTTGTGATTTTCAAAAACCTCTAGATTTTTTCTTCAATTAGCCCAAACCTCAGGGTTTTCTTTTTTTTTTTTTTGTAATTATCCCTATTTATATTGTGGTATATTACCACGTCATGTTATTTGGAATGTGTAAACGCAGCGACAGTTAGCCAGTTAGGAAACTTTGTTGATTAGTACTGGCGTGGGCTAGCTTATGATTCAGTATATTGTATACTTCATGATCAGGTGCAAAAGAATTTTATGCAGAAAAGATTATTATTTTTTACCATATAGAATAACTTTGAGTAAGAATTCTTTTACACTCCTCATACTTGTTAACAACTATTCAATCCAGTTATTGTTCTCAATCAGTCATTAATTGTGTTAAATGTACGAATTTTGTTTTTCTTTTTTTCACCCGGTTAAATTCAAGTTTCTATTAATCCAGAGAAGGACCAGGTACAGTAACATCATAAATATATATTGTACAACGTAGCCGTTAAACTCAAATTGACGATGTCTCTTATTGCATATTTAATTTAGGGTTTATTACAAAATGTACCCATGAAGTTTGAAGTAATTACAAAAAGAAATCTAGCTAAATTTCAAAATTACAGAATTACAAAGATTATGTACCCATGAGGTTTGAGGAACTGCGGCAAAACTAGTAGAATTCGAGTAAAGTCCATAATGCCTCAAACTAAATTCCCCAAAACAAAAATTGTAAAAAGGAAAAATGGAGCGGATGAACAAAATTACTCCCATCTAGTTTGGACATTCTATATTTTATTGAAAACCAAGGGGTGAAATTTGTATTTTTTTTTTCGTAACCAATAGAGGGATATTTGTAAGATTTCGGGAGAGTATTAAAATTGTATTGTGTAATTTGTGGAAATTTGAAACATTTTTTTAGTTATTCTTATGTTCTTTTTTAAATTCAAATTTTAGTTTATCTTGTTCATTAATCGTAGATATGTTTAGGATAGTTTGTGACAATTAATAATTCTTAAACAATTAAAATTGATATTTACAAAATTCATAAAGGAGTTTACACGGGGAGTGTAGTAGTTTGTACTCAAACTGAACGATGTTTTTGTAAGTTCTAACAGTTGTCATGGTTTATTTTTTTGGCAATCTTTTGAACAACCAAATGGCATTTTTGCATGCTCATAATTTATGAACAATACTCGGGGAGTATTTTCAGATTTTCACGTCAACTTTTTATGGCGTCAGTAAATTTCGTTAGGTCAACTAACGACTGGGTTAAAATGTCAACAGAATCAAACTTCAGGAATATTTTTGTAATTTTAAAATTTAGCTAAGTTTTTTTAATAATTACTCCTCAAGACTTTTTATAATTAACCCTTTAATTTAAAACAAACTCGGGCTTGTTGCTTTCATTAAGATGTTGTAGATTTGCCTGCATGATTAGGGGTGAAAATTGAATCAACCCACTCCATATTCGACTCGATATTGATTATTAAAAACTTGTTTGAACTCGGTATATTGACAAAACGAACATAATATATCTAAAGCTCGGCACGAGCTCAACTCAATTAGTATAAAATGAACATAATATGTGTAAAAATATCACGCTACTAATTGAACTCGAGTCGTGTTCGGCTCAGTTAAAGTTCATTAATTCAAGCTCGACTCGATTAATAAATAAACCAAACTAAAACACAATAATTTTTGAAGTTTGATAAAAATCTAAAGAAACTTGAACATTAATATGTCTGGCTCGACTCTATTCTTGTACACCAATATGTGTGGGGTTAGTCTCCTGTCAGACTGTCTAATGTATCTAATCCATTAGACATATCCAAATACCCGACCCGCGGTCACTTCGCCTATTGACCCGCACAATCAATAACACCACAACAACAACTTGCCGTTGCTAATACTTTTTAGAAGGGATACTAATAATTTTTGGGAGGACTATTGATATTTTTCAACAGAAATACTAAAATACATTTAATCGAAAAAACTAATACTTTTCAATAAGATTATTAATACATTTTAGGGGGAATACTAATACTTTTGCGGGAAAAAAATAATATTTTTTCATGAGGATTACTAAAAAAACTGCTCAATGGGGTTACTATTACTTTTCCAAGGTATTAATAATATTTTTCCAAGGGATTGCTAATATTTATTAAGGGAAAAACTAATACTTTTAAGGGTTGCCTAATATTATGTCACTGTCTAATATGTTTGAAGGGGATAATAATATATTTTAGGTGGATTACTAATACTTTTGAGGCAAATAATCAATACTTTGAATGAGTGCTACTAAAGATATCAAGGGAATTACTAATACTTTTTAGATGTACTACTAATACTTTTAGGGAAAACACTGACACTTTTAAGCTCCTAAGAAAAATAGAGCTGGTGACTTAAAATATTTTTATAGTGACTTAAAATGTGATCATTTTTTTAAGGAAAAAATGTGATCAATTATGATGACTTAAAATGTTATATAATTTATATCCCTATATTAAATACAACACAATAGTCTAAATAGTTTAAACACTTCATGAGTTAAAATGTGACAAATAATTAAAACTTTATGCAAATAATCATAAAGATGAATTTGTTGCATTTTGAGATCCCAACTCCTCTCACACGCAAATATTGATCATCAAATCGCATTTTATCGTTTTTTACATTTATTTAATTTACAAAAGTCAAAAGGTATTAAACAAATATTTATTATATGGGTGTTTATCATTCTGCATTGTAGTTTGTTGTTTCTATTTCTATTTTAGAAATGAGTTTTACTTGCACATATTTTTGTTTTAACTCTTATTACAGTAAGCATCTAACTAAAGTCTTAAAGTCTTTGACGATAATGATGATGCTTGAATTGTATTTGAATTTTTGTATTTTAAATTTTAAGACTTGTATCCTTGTAATGCAACATAAAAAAAATTGTGTAATTTAGTTTTGCATATTTAGTTTGAATGTTATATTTTTATACATGTTTTAGCTTAAAATTTATTTAAATAAAAAAAATATTTTTTCTGGCTTGTAGCCCAATAGTGGTCCGTTTAGCCCGAAGCCCGTTAGGGCTAGGGCCAGTCCGTCTAACATCTCTAATCATAATAGAGGTGACCAAGTCGAAACTGTGTAAGTCAATTTCGGTTACGATTCCTTGGTGTAAAAAATTGTGGAACCGATAGTTTTAACCGCTTGTGGGAACTGACAGTAAAAATTGTCGATTTCAGGTTAAAATTGACAATATTTTTTGGATAAAAATATGCTAGAAGAAATGTTAAATATTTATTATGATATTTTATATTCGTAGCCGCATGAGATATGTTTTAAACCAAATGTTGTAAATGAGCTATTTGAACTTTGTTTCATCTATTCACTAAGAGGATAGATAATCAGCTTACTATTATTATTAATATTAGTCCAAAACTTAATATTATTCTGAATATTAAGTACAATTCCTTTTCTTTTTTATTCTTTTACCCTTTTTGGTAACTAAAATAGATAAATTATTTCTTAAAGAAATAGAAAAATTAACTAAAAAAAGATTCCATTTAAATTGAAACCAGAAGTACAGTATAGTAAACGGAAAATACCAGATTCCGATTTGGAAGAACCGTGAGGCAACCTTTTGAACCATGGCTACCCTAATCATAAAGTTTTAAACATACTATATATTTTAATTAAAATATACAGCCCATGAAAATAATTTTTTTTAACGCAAGAAAAGAAAACATCGAACTACAAAAATATATCCGCAAAGTCTGAGAAAAAGCGCATGAGCAGTTGTACTCAAGTACGAGGAAGAATGCAAGAATGGAAAACTTGCCAAAATTATATCGGTTTCTATTGTGGGTACATTTGTAACACCCCGCCCGCCTTCGCAAGAAGAATTAAATAAATCACTGTTAGAAATTAGAGATCATATATTACAAATAACTCACACACATAAGAGAATAGAGGGAAAACTTATATTATTTTATTATCACTTTCTTCACTTCTTCAAATGACTCCATAACAAGGGTATTTATAGGTGATACCCAATATAAACATACATTTAAGCATGCATCAATATTTATTTTTCATACATTCACCTATCCTCATTTATGCACAAAACCAAAAGTCACATACATGAATTTCACCTATTCGGGCATAGAATATACTAGAACTATTTTACTTCAATGAATCTAGTTTATAATTCAACACTTCCCCTTAAGCTAGATTCATTACTCCAAGCGAAAATCTTAACTTCTTGAAAACATCAAACATCAAGGGCTTCATGAAGATATCCACAATTTGGTCTTGTGACTTCACGAACTCAAGCTTCACTTCTTTCTTGGATATGTGCTCGAATAAAATGATACTTCGTATCAATGTGTTTACTTCGTCATGAAACACCTAAGTTCTTCGCCAAATATGATAAGCGGACTTATTATCCACATAAATCTCTGTCGGATCTTCTTGTGATAAACTAAGCTCCTTCAACAAGCTTCTCAACCAAATAGCATGGCAAACACAAGAAGTCGTTGCAACATACTCCGCTTCATAAGTAGAAAGTGTCACAATCGGCTGTTTCTTAGAGTTCCAAGTGAACGCTGAGCTTCCCATAAAGAAAACAAACCCGGTTGTACTTTTGCGACTATGAACATCACCAGCCCAATCATTATCACAATAGCCAACAAGCTTGAAATTGTGAGAGGGGGTATAGAAAATTCCATGATCAACTGTACCTTTAATGTATCGAAGTATTCTTTTGGCAACTTTCAAATGTGATGTAGTAGGAGCCTCCATGTGACGACTTACAAGTCCAACACCAAAAAGAATATACAGTCTCGTACAAGTTAGATACCTCAAGCTTCCAACAAGACTTTTAAAATATGTAGAATTAATTTTCTCACCATCTTCGTGGAAGTACATCTTCACTCCACATTCCACGGAGGTGCTCACCGACTTGCAATTCTCCATCTCAAACTTCTTGAGAATTTCTTTGGCATATCCTTCTTGAGATACAAAAATTCCATCATCTTGTTGCTTTACTTAAATCCCAAGATAATAAGACATTAAGCCAATGTCCGTCATCTAAAATTCCTTTGCCATAGCTCTCTTGAAATCACCAAACATATTTGGATTATTTCCTGTAAAAACATCCACATACAAACAAACAAGTAACATATCACCAGTTTTGTTCATTTTTACATAGAGAGCATGTTCATATGGACATTTCAAAAAATCATTTTCTTGGAAATAGCGATCAATTCGGCTATTCCATGCACGAGGGGCTTGTTTTAACCCGTAAAGAGCCCTTTTCAATTTCATGGCTTTATCTTCTTGACCATTCACCACATGGTCCCATACTTCATAGGCTCCAAGCAAGGCTTTCATTCTAATACACCAATGATCATAATTTTCTTTGGTGAGTGATGGAACTACAAATGGTGTCCCATTTGACATTTTTCTTCAAGCTTTGGTCTTCAAACAAAAGTGACTCTTGATACCAATTTGTTAGAAATTGGAGACCATAAAAATAACTCACACACATAAGAGAATAGAGGGGAAAACTTATATTATTTTATTATCACTTCTTCACTTCTTCAAATGACTCCATAACAAGGATATTTAGAGGTGATACCCAAGATGAACATACATTTAAGCATGCATCAATATTTAATTTTCATACATTCACCTATTCTCATTCATGCACAAAACCAAAAGTCACATACATGAATTTCACCTATTCATGCATAAAATATACTAGAACTATTTTACTTCAATGAATCTAGTTTATAATTCAACAAGCTCAATACCTAGTCATCTTAATCATGCCATTTTCCTCATTTCAACGCATGAGAAAACACGGCAGACGTGTTGCCCTATTTCTTTGGGCTCTACGGGGAGAATCTTGGATATGGTATTTTTCACTCATTAATAATCTACGGAGTAATTTTTTTATTGGCCTCTACGGGGAGAAGCCCGAATATGGTATTTTTCACTCATTAATAATCTACGGAGTATTTTTTAATTTTTTTATACTTCTTTTTAATTTTTTTATATATAGAAACAAAGAGTATAGATAATTAGATAATGATCATATATAATATCCAGACAGGGGGTCCAACTACTAGTTAGGGATACAATGATTCGGGCCATAGTGATTAGGTTGGATTTGGGGTGAATAAGTGAATCTTATGGTAGTTAAGACTTAAGATAGCGTTTCAGTTGCAATTTCAGAGTTTTGGTTGTGTTTTTACGCGCTAAAATGATGTTGAACCAGAGTCAAAATAATCCAAGTTATGATTATGAATACGAACCTAATATTCAATCAACGAGTAGGGAAACAACACTTGAATTATTCACTCAAACTTACTTACAATATTTGATGATTTATAAATGAGGCACTACACCTATTTATACTGTTTCACCTATCTAATGGACAGTGGTGATTCATTTGATCTAATGGTTGAGAGTAAGTCTTTGCACTTCTCCATTGAATATTTGAATATATTTCTAGAAGATACTCTAAGATATTTATAGAATGAAGTTATCTAGAAGACTAGAATCATCCTAAAATTTTTACAACTCCTACAAGATTCTAGGTAATTCAATCTACAAAAATGGGCTTACGAATTAGGTCAACTTGTGGGCTTGGAGTTGGACTAACCTCTTATCTAATGTGTAGAGAAATCTCGGTCCAAATGGGCGACCCATTACAAAATTATAGGGAAAAAATCTAGAGCGCAAAAAAAATAACACAAAAACTCATGTTAGATCGTCTAACGGGTCTGACCTGTTAGACGGATCTTACCAGCGGATCCGGTGGCATTTCCGTAATATTAGCAGTGGCGTTTTATTAGTTTTCAGGGACCACGGGTATTACCAGTCCTTCTGAAAAGTATTAGCCGTCCTTCTAAAAAGTATTAGTAGTTCTTCTGAAATGTATTAATAGTTCAATGAAGAGAATTTTAGTATTTCTCCTAAATATACTCCCGAAATGTATTAGCAGTCCCTCAAAAAAGTATTAGTAGTTTCTCGAAAAAGTATTAGTAGTTCCCTGGAGAGTAGTTTAGTAGTTCCCCTGAATATAATTAAATTTTTCTCCCGAAGTGTATTAACAGTCCTTCTGAAAAGTATTAGTTATCCTTCTGAAAAGTATTAGCAGTTCTTCTGAAATGTATTAGTAGTTCCTGAAGAGTTTTTAGTGTTTCTCATGAATATACTCCAAAAATGTATTAGCGGTCCCTCAAAAAAGTATTAGTAATCTCCATCAAAAGTATTAGTAATTTCATTGAAAAATATTAGTCTTTCCCTAAAAGATATTTTAGTAGTTTCTCTGAAAGTAATAATATTTCCTCTAAAAAGTATTAATAGTTTAAAGTAATATGTATTAGTGTGTCTTACGAAAAGTATTAGTTTTTTACATGAAAGGTTATTATTATTTCCTAAAAAGTATTTAGGTTTTCCATGAATTCTTTTTAGTATTTCACCTAAAATGTATTAGTCTTTTCCCTAAATAATATTACATGTTGAACTAAAAAGTATTACCGTTTATTCTAAAAAAAAAAAAAAAAAAAATATTGCAAGATTGAGCTAAACGAAGGATGCTGCAGAATGAGCCAATGAGGGAAAAACATTAGATGTGGCGGAGGACCAAATTGCAAGAGGACGAAACACTGAGATGTACACCCAATATGAATCGCATCATCGACGACGATCGATAAAGCCTATAAGAAGTCACTCGGAGAAAATTTATCGCTACAAGAGAAAACATTGGAAGCAGCTTCACATGGAGAAAATTTCCAGTGCAACAATTTTTGAAGATGACATAACACTGCAAAGGTATCCGTGCGGAGGTGGTTTTGTGTGGGGAGCGTCGTGCGGTGGTGGTTGTTGAAGGAACAACGAGATTAGGGCTCAATCACGAGATTGACTGTGATTTTCGATTTTTTCTTTTAATTTTTGGCAGTACCGAGTCATGGAGTGGGGCGATGAGTCAGGTATTTAGATCCGTCTAACGGATTAGATCCGTTAGACTGTTTGGAGACTATCCAAAAAAATAAATAGTTAAATTACACTTAATTAAGGGAAAATTACAAAATTAGTCATATAACTAAAAGACGGTCGCAAAAAGGTCTTTCAAAATTTTCAAATGACAAAATAGGCTTGTAACTATGTATGGTTTTGCAAATAGTCATGCAAAATAGTCATGTAACTGGTATTGAACAATTTTGGTCGTAATTTCAACAGAAATTGAGAGTCACATTCGCCGCTCACGTGATAGAAATCCAGTGAAATTTCAAATTGCCACTGAAATTAGGACTAAACTTGAGATTCAAGTATAAGTTATAGGACTATTTTGCAAACTATGCAATATACATGACTATTTTGTAAAATCGTACATAGCTACAAGACTATTTTGCAATTCGAGTATTTTACAGGACCTTTTCGCAACCTCCTTTTAGTTACAGGACTAATTTTGCAATTTTGCCCTTAATTAATAATGTTCAGAAAATGACTATTTATACCGGAAACTATAGACCACATGAGCTTGTGGTAATGAGTTGGGTCTCAAGAGTCTTTTTCTTATGACTTGTCCCAATTAACAATTTATATAAGTTAATAATTAATCACAATCGAATTATATAAATAATTAAATATTAAATTGGAAAAATATGATTTTACTCTCTTCACATTAAATTAAAATAAGTGATGCAATAAACATCTTCCCCATAATCTGGTCATTAATTTCTATCCTCGTGTGCCAAATTGAAAATATCCGAAACTATTCCCAAAACTGAACCACGCACAAATTTTCCCGCGTTTACCACACAAGATCTCTGCCGCTGACATTCATCTTAATCAACGGACAATGTTACAATCCGGTTCGTACTATTTAACCAATCAAAACGCGCATCTGGTCCCATAACAACGGACCGCCCAGATTCGTCACAATTAATTCATATATTAATCGACGGTGCAAAAGCAAACTCCGCGTCACACAATCTGCACCAATCAAATCTCGTCTTTCCCTCTATTTAAAAACCTGCAATTCCCATCCATTTCTCCATCAATTCACCGTCTCTCGTTTTCTGAATCTAAAAAAGCCAAAAACAATTTTCCAATAACCTTCATTTAGAACAAATTACAGTTTCAGAAATGGCACCGAAGGCAGCAGAAAAGAAGCCAGCCGAAAAGAAACCAGCGGAGGAGAAGAAAACCGCCGTGGCGGAAAAGGCTCCAGCGGAGAAGAAGCCCAAGGCTGGGAAGAAGCTCCCCAAGGACGGCGGCGCCGCGGCCGGAGATAAGAAGAAGAAGAGATCGAAGAAGAGCGTGGAGACTTACAAGATTTACATCTTCAAGGTGCTGAAGCAAGTCCACCCCGATATCGGGATCTCGAGCAAGGCCATGGGGATCATGAACAGTTTCATCAACGACATTTTCGAGAAGCTTGGGCAGGAATCGTCTAGGTTGGCGAGGTACAATAAGAAGCCTACGATTACTTCGAGGGAGATTCAGACTGCCGTTCGATTGGTGTTGCCTGGTGAGCTTGCTAAGCATGCCGTTTCAGAGGGGACTAAGGCTGTTACCAAGTTCACTAGTTCTTAGATTTCATGGAGGTTTTTGTTAGATGTAAAGAGTTTTATGTTTTCTGCTTTTAATTTTTCTTTGTTTGGCATTTTTAGATAGGTTTATCGAATCTTAATGTTGCTTGTTTTGGGAAATATTTTGAATGATTTTCAGTTTCTACATTGTATTTGGTTTCCAAATCGTTTCAATGAAAGATGTAGAATTCCAGATTTTTAAAAATACTGTCCAAACGTGCAATAGCTAAATATAAAACGTCTTCAACCTCTAAGGCCATCGCTAATTTTGGTAAGTGTTAATAAGATATTTTAATAATAAAATTATAATTTCAACTAATTAGAATTTATAAAAAGTTCAAAATAATATTAGGATAGTACATAACGTTTTATTAAATTTTTAAATTTCCATAAAACTTATCAATTAATTAAAACAAAAAAAAATTACAATTTTGGTTCTTGAATAGTGTTGTGCAAGAGCAAACTTCTAAATAGTGCATTGGTTGGAGAAATATTTTGTGCCATTTTTGCACCAAATTGGTGTTGACGCATGTAGTTTGACGCTTGTTGATAACACCCAAAAATTACCTCTTCCCCGCCGATCACCTTTCCAGCATTTAAACCACCACAAAACTCCGCAAAGCGGGGGGTAGGAGGGGCTCCGGCGTCCCTCTCTCCGATGCTTAAGTCGATTTGAGAAGGAAAACAAGCTAGAGAGAGAAAAAGAATGAATAAAAAATGAGATTAGGTTAGAATGAACTGGGGCTTGGGCCTTTTATACCTTAGCTCGGATTAGGGTTTTAGTAAAATCCAGGGATTCGATTACGATTTGGTGTCGAGTCATCATTAGATTAGGATCGGATCTCATTAAAAACCCTAATTTTATGCCCGTAATACCGGAGCTCCGATCTCTCGAACACGTCGGCTTTTGGGTTGATACAAAACCCTTTTAGGTCTTCCAGGCATCAATCTCATGCATCTCGAGCCCGAATCGACCTCTTCTTTCAAGTCATGTTAAATTTTAACACGTCCACAACAGTCGGCTCAACATTGCTAACTCTACACAGATCGGCTTAACATAACAATTGGGACTCGGGCCCGACAGCCGGCCCAAGTTGATAAAGTTCTATACCAATCTCTGCTATAAGCCCTACGGATCGCCCATTATTTAACGCTAATGGACCATCCAAAAGCTATGGGCCTCATCATTTTGGCCCAATGCCGGTATCACCAGGTCGGTCAAACACTCCGGACTATCGGTCGCCCAATATCCTGGGCCTATCGTGTCGGTCCAACGATGTCCTATCAGTCGGCCAGGACCATTATCTACCCTTATCAATTCCTCCCCCAACTATGGATTGGTTCGCACCTCAACCATAGTTGCTTATAAGCCGGCCCGACCTAACATTTAGGGTTTGTGCTTTTCACTTTCCCGCCGACTCTTGGCTTTTTAAATTCCCGCCCTTTGGCCTTTCGAGTACCGACACGCGGATTTGATTGATTAGACATCATTTTTCGCTTCCCGACGCCTCAGACCGTCCACTCATCTCCTCGAAAATCGAGGCACCCCTCTGTCTTCTTTCTCCCCTTATAAAAGTCATCTTCCTCCTCCATTTCTCACTTTCCCACACTTCAAGTTTGGAGCGTCTTCCCAAAGACACTCTTCTTCTCCTCCGAAATTCTCCGGACTCGATAGTTTTCAGTTCCACATCCCGGACTACTTTCTTCCTTCAACCTCATATTTATATCCGGTAAGTGACCCTTTCCCTTCCAGTGTTTTTTTCCTTTTAATATGGCATCCTCTTCCTCTCATTCAACACCGTCGGACGCGTTTGTCGCCGATTTAGAAACGGTGGGCGATGACGACAGACTCTGTCCCTCCGCCACTTTCCCTCACCGGTGTCCGCCCATCCCGCCGGACCGACGCGATCGAATCTAGCTCGATTCAGGTCGTGACTGACGATCTGATAGAGATCCGAGCTCCGTGCTCGGGTCCCTTACCCGTATATCCACATGATTTTAAGGGGACCACCTTATCACCCCCAATCTTCAAACCCTTAAAAGAACCGCCCAAATTCCATCCTCTTTCAAACTCTATCTTCCTAGCAGCGACTCCGACCGACCTAATCGACCTCCACCTAATGCCCTATCCTTCTTCGTAGGTCGATAGAGGGCGGCCTCCGATTTCCATCCATCCATTCATGGTGGGGTATCTCGAGTTCTCCGGGTGCCCTTAAATCAACTAGCCCCGAACTCCTTCCGTATCCTAGCGGCTTCATTATTTTGACCAAGTATTTAGACATAGAACCCACTTTAGATTTTCTTTGCCCTATTCCGGATAAAGAGCTCAAACACAAGGGTTTTTCTACATCACCTCCCGAGGTGATGCTCAATTTTAAGCAAGTATCCTTCCTCCAATAAATTCTCGGGAAGGACAAATTTTTTCATTTCCTCCCCCGAGCTTGGGGTTCCTATTGCTTGGACTGGACCCTTCCACTTCAACGCAAACACAACCCAGAGATCGGTCTCCGACCTCCAGGCTCGGATAAATAAACTCACTTTGGTTAAATATGACCTCTCGCCTTATAACCCTTCTCTTTTATACTTCTTTGAGAAATGAGCCCCATCGTGGCTCCCTTACCTTGCGACCTTGGTAATTGTCTTTTTTGCGATTGATCTATTTTACTCTTTACTCATTGGCTAATCTTTTTCTTTTTGTGCGAGATATGTTCATGGCACAGATGGTCGCCGAATTTGGATGATGAGGAGCAAGTCCTTGCTCCTGGCTCACAACCTCCTTCATCCAGTCTTCCGCCGCTCCACGCCCGGAGGTCGCCTCTCCTCCACTTCGGCGACAGACACCATTGCCGCATGATGGCCGATCTGCGGCCCAGGAGCTCAACCTTCTATCCGACCTCCTCCTTCAAAGAGGCATTTGTGCACACTGGTGCGGAGCTACCAAGAGGGCGAAGAACACCCCACCTCCCGCTTTGCTCTCCTCTCTCTCGCACTCCCATTCACACGCCCAACCAAACCTTTCTTCACTGGCAATTCCATCTGAAGAACACCGATGGAACCTTTGCCATCCAATATATTCAAGGCAATCGCCGAACCCCGACCGAACGCCATGGAGAAGCTCGGTGATCTTTGACTTTGGTGACTTCATTCTCGCCTCAACCAATCCAAGGCCGATGCACAATTGGTTGACCGATCTCCCGAGCTCGGGTTGGCTTTGCCGACCCTTCCCAAAGTGCCGAGCTCAACAATTCCAAGAAGGAGGTCGTCACTGAAAGCTCGGGAGACTAAACTCTTAGAGGAAAATCGCCAGGGGTATAAGGAGGGGAAGAGGTCAACAAGGCCACGGTGGAAGCCTAGAGGCCAAAATAAAGGCTTTGGAGATCGATAATGCCGACCAAGACCGAGCTAAGCGATCTCCGGATCCGATGTCTTTGTCAATGTCGACCAAGCCCGAGCCGAGGGCGTGGAAGGCTCGGTCGGCAAAGTTTCCTCACCTCCCGAGGGCTCTTCCATAGTTCGGGCCATTCGGGAGAGGGTGAAGCAAGCCTTCCTAAGCTCCAAGGAATTTATCGAGTTCTCTCAGATCCGCCATGGAGTACTATGGCTTTGCTTTTGACCGGCCGAGCTTCAACTCGGGAACGCGGTATCACTACCGAGCCCTTCGATCGCCGAGGTCCCCGAAGGATTCTCGCCCCGATCCCAAAGGCTTCGTATTTTTCGACGAGGCGGAGCGTCTCAACCTCGCTCCCGTGGGAGGAGTTCATAGAGTCCTTATCGCTCCTTTTATCCTCCACCGCCTCCGGCTCGGCCGATCCTTCGCAAGCTCCCGGAGCTCGCCTCCTCCTCTCGACTTCTGCAGTCAAGTTCAGGATATCCGGATGACGATCCCGAACTTGCTCTCATAGACGATGTGACCATCTCCATGGATGACTGAACACCGAGAATGTTCCCCTACTACTTAGGAGTTGGCCGCTTTTGTAATTTTCAATCATGTACTTATTTTGAATGATCAATAAAGTTTCTTCGCACTTTCATTTCTCGATCTCTTGTCTATTATTCTTGTAATTATATATATATATATATATATATATATATATTTTTTTTTCAAAAAGGATTAGCATATCGTGCTCTCGTGGCCCCAAGTATTTGGAGACTAGCTCGAGCTGAGCTCCAAATACTTGTCAGTCTTCAAAGGAAGCTGGCTCGAGCCGAGCTCCTTAGCATGGCCTCGTCAGTCTTCAAAGGAAGCTGGCTCGAGCCGAGCTCCTTAGCATGGCCTCGTGGCCCCAAGTATTTGGAGACTAGCTCGAGTGAGCTCCAAATACTTGTCGGTCTTCAAAGGAAGGCTCGAGCTCGAGCCGAGCTCCTTAGCATGGCCTCGTGGCCCCAAGTATTTGGAGACTAGCTCGAGCCGAGCTCCAAATACTTGTCGATCTTCAAAGGAAGGCTCGCTCGAGCCGAGCTCCTTAGCATGGCCTCGTGGCCCCAAGTATTTGGAGACTAGCTCGAGCCGAGCTCCAAATACTTGTCGATCTTCAAAGGAAGTTCGGCTCGAGCCGAGCTCCTTAGCATGGCCTCGTGGCCCCAAGTATTTGGAGACTAGCTCGAGGTGAGCTCCAAATACTTGTCGATCTTCAAAGGAAGGCGGCTCGAGCCGAGCTCCTTAGCATGGCCTCGTGGCCCCAAGTATTTGGAGACTAGCTCGAGTGAGCTCCAAATACTTGTCGATCTTCAAAGGAAGGCGGCTCGAGCCGAGCTCCTTAGCATGGCCTCGTGGCCCCAAGTATTTGGAGACTAGCTCGAGTGAGCCCAAATACTTGTCGATCTTCAAGGAAGCTGGCTCGAGCCGAGCTCCTTAGCATGGCCTCGTGGCCCCAAGTATTTGGAGACTAGCTCGAGCTGAGCTCCAAATACTTGTCAGTCTTCATAGGAAGCTGGCTCGAGCCGAGCTCCTGCATGGCCTCGTGGCCCCAAGTATTTGGAGACTAGCTCGAGCTGAGCTCCAAATACTTGTCATTTTTAATCGTTTCCACTTTCCGAACTCATAATGTAGGGCAGCGTATCATTTCATTCAAAACGAGTAGATTGATTACATCAAATATTTCTCTACTCTAGGAATGATATTTCTTCAAATTGCAACTGTTCCACGCCCTCGGGAGCTTTCGTCCTCCGATCTCTTCCAGCTCATACGCACCTCCTGCCAACACCTTTACTACCCGGCGGCCCTTCCCATTCGCATCCAATTTCCCTTTTTTTTTTGCATCCGACCTTCTTAAAACCAAATCGCCCGATCTGAAAGGCCCTTTTCTTTACTTTCTTGTCATAAGCTGCTTTGATCCTTCCTCGTGTCTTTTCCATCTGCAAAAATGCCATCTCCCTTTTCTCATTTATCATATCCAATGCCTCTCGGGTCAACAGCCCATTAATATTTTCATCAAAATTCTGGACTCGATGTGTTTCCATCCCGATCTCCGCCGGTATGACTGCATCCATGCCATACACCAAACTGAACGGAGCCTCACGGTGGCCTCGCCGGATTAGTTCGATAAGCCCACAAGACCGAACCGAGCTCTCGAACCCATGCCCCTCCCGCCTTTTCAAGCCGAAGCTTTCAACCTCGACAAGAATCACATTAGTTACCTCCACTTGTCCATTAGCCTGCGGGTGCGCCACTGAAGTGAAGTTTTGCTTGATCTTCATTTCCTCACACCAAGCTCGGATTTCTGCCCCCGCGAATTGCGTCCCATTGTCTGATATCAAGGCCCGAGGCACTCCATACCGACACACTATGTTTTGCCAAATAAATTTCATCACTGCATCCTCATTTATCTTAGCAAGAGGTTCTGCCTCCACCCACTTGCTAAAATAGTCGATTGCCACAATCAAGAATTTCTCCGACTGAAGCCGGAGGAAGGGACCCACGATGTCAATTCCCCATTTTGCAAATGGACATGCCGAGCTCATCGTCATGAGTTCCTCTGCCGGCCGATGTACCAAAGGTGCATGGATCTGACATTTTTCGCATGCTCTCACCAACTTTTCTGCTTCCTCTCTCAGGTAAGGCCAAAAATACCCGGCCCTAAGGACTTTTTTCATCAAAATTCTTGCTCCCATGTGGTTCCCACAACAACCTTCATGTATCTCTCTGAGCACATATGTACCCTCTTCTCCACTCAAACACCTCAGCAAAGGCATAGAGAAGCCTCTCTTATATAACTTATCTCCGATGATGCAAAAACGTGTCGCCCGAATTTTCAGTCGAGCTGCTTCACGCCTACCTGTTGGTAAGATCCCCTCTTTTAAGTAAGCTATGATAGCCAACCTCCAATCCTCCTTCTCCTCAATCTCTCCGACTTCCAATCCCAGTGCCGTTTCTTTCGCTATCAAGAGTGTGATCTGTTTAGCTTGATTCTCCAATGCCGAGCTGGCCAATTTTGCCAGAAAATCCGCTCGACCATTTTCTTCCCGCGGTACCTGACATATCTTGATTTCTTTCACCCTTCTTTCTAAAGCTCGATATGCTTCAACATACCTCTTCATCCTTTCTTCCCTTACCTCGAACTCTCCCATAATTTGTTTATGGACGAGCTGAGAGTCCATGTAAATTACCATCCTAACAGCCCCCATCTCAATGGCCATTTGCATTCCTCTGATGAATGCTTCATACTCTGCCTCATTGTTAGATAGTTTGAATTCTAACCTCACAGCAAAGTCATTTTCGATCCCTTGCGGGCTGATCAAGACAATACCAGCTCCACATCCCGAACTCCCTACCGAACCATCCACATAAATCACCCAAGCTCCTTCACTGCTATCATCTCTAGTTGATTCTTGAACAAAATCCGCCAAAGCCTGAGCTTTAATGGCCGATCTGTTCTCAAATCCAATATCATACTCACTCAGCTCAATAGCCCACTTCACTAACCTCCCCGCTACCTCAGGTTTACTCATCACATTTCTCAATGGGAGATTAGTTCGAACGATTACCTTATGCGAAAGGAAATACGGCCGAAGTCTCCATGATCACCACAAGGCCAAACCCGCCTTCTCTATCTCAAGATATCGCGACTCGGCGTTCTCAAAACTTTACTTCGACATAGTACACCAGCCCTCGAACCGATCTCTCCTCCCCCGATCAAGACCGTGCTAACCCCTTGCTCCCTACCGAAAGATAGAGGTATAAGGGCTCCCTGTGCAACGGCTTAGTTAGCAATGATAGATCTGCCAAGTAATTTTTCAAGTCCTCGAAAGCCTTTTGGCACTCTTCATCCCAAACAAACTTTTTGGCTTTCCTCAAGACCTTAAAAAAGGGCAAACTTCTCTCTGCAAGGCGTGAAATAAAGCGATTCAATGCTGCCAGCCGACCTGCTAAACACTGCACATCTTTGGCATCCCGAGGTGGTGCCATCTCTCTAATAGCCCTGACCTTTTCCGGGTTGGCCTCTATTCCTTTCTCCGTAACCATGTACCCCAGAAACTTTCCCGACCTGACCCCAAAGGCACACTTCTTGGGGTTCAGCTTCATCCTATACTTCCTCGGGGGTGTCAAATGTTTCGGCCAGGTCATGCACATGATCTCTGACTTTTATACTTTTGACCAACATATCGTCTACGACACCTCCATGTTTCGCCGAGCCGCTCCCCAAACATTTTATCCACCAACCTCGATATGTGGCTCCCGCGATTCTTTAATCCGACGGCATTACTACATAGCGAGAATGTACCAAAAGAGGTAGTAAAGCATACCCTTTTTGGTCTTCTTCTCGCTAGCCACGATCCGGTGATATCCCCTGTGATGCATCCATCATGCTAGCGATTCACATCCCGACCCGTCGAATCCACCGGTGATCAATTCGAGGCAATGGGTAATAATCTTTTGGGCAAGCACGATTCAAATCCCTAAAGTCCACACACATGCGCCAATCGTCCTCCGTTTTTGGAACCAATATCGCATTAGATAACCATTCGGGAATTGGATTTCTTTAATGTGCCCCCGCCTTCAACAACTTTTGCACCTCCGCCTAATTATAGCATCCTTCTTAGGACCGAAGTTCTCTCTTCTTTTGCTTTACCGGCTTATATGATGGATTAACATTAAGCCTATGTTGGCCGATGCTTGGATCTATCCCCACCAGGTCTTTCATTTGTCCAAGCAAATACATCCACATTACTCCTTAAAAACTCCACACTCATCCTCAATGCGTCCCGGCAACTCCTTCCCTACCTTAGTGACCTTATCGGGGTCACCTGGTACTAGCTCGACCATCATCATTTCATCATTGGGCTGGACATGCTCCACCGGTTCGTCCAACCTAACCAACTTGTCTTTGTTTCTATCATCGTCAAAAGCACTCCCCTTTCGCCTTCGAATACTTTCTATGTACAATCTTCTAGCCATATACTGATCGATCACCATCGACTTCCCTACTTTCTCTCCACGGAAATTTCATTTTTAGATGGTATACCGACACCACCGCTTGGAAGGCATTTAGTAAGGTCTACCCAACATGACATTATAAGAGGACGGTGCCTCGACTATCAAAAATTAAAATCATTCTAGTTTTACGATTAGCTCTTACCCAAAGAGACAGGCAAAGTAATCATACCTATTGGTTGGATCATTCCCAAAGAATCCGACCAACGCCAGTGTCCCTTTGTCTCCAAGCCGACTTGGAGGTCCATCTTCTTATAGCAATCATAGAATAGAATATCCGCCGAGCTCCCAAAGTATCAACAAATACCCTTGCACATCATAATTAGAGATCGTCGCTGTGATCACAAGGGCATCGCTGTGAGGTGTCACAATACCCCTGCAATCCTCTGGTCCAAATTGGATATTCGGCCCTTGACCGACCTGTTCCACCTTCAACTGCTCTTGCACCCGATCTGGTGCTGCCGCTCTCACATAATTTTTCCGAGCTCGCCTCGAATCTCCTTCCGCCGGCCCTCCAACAATCATCTGAATGACCTCACGCCGAGGTGGGGGCGGAGGTGGAGGTAGTTCCTCCCTCTCCCCCCTACGCTCCGGCTCCCGCCGAGGTTGATGATATCCTCGGTTATCCCTCTTATATTCCCCTTTTTTCTCCTTTTTGTCAATGTACACAAATTCCCTGAGGTGACCTGCTTGAATGAGCCGTTCGATCTCATCCTCGGTGTGTGCACCGATCATTGTGTGCCCATACTCATTGTGAAATCTACAAAATTCCTTACATTTCGCTTCTTTATGGTGCCTCTGCGTGCGCTTTGGCCATCTCGGTCGGGATGCCTCTCAATAGCTACCAAAGACTTCGCCCACGAGGAATGACAAAGGCGTATACTTCTCAAACCTCGGCCTTCCCCCCATTGCCTCGGACCTCGGCTTCTTCCTCGAGGTACTTTGTCTTCCGATCTTCCTCCTGTCTCTTCTCTTCTCTCCTTCCTCTCTTTTCATTTTTCGCTCTCTTCCAAGTTTATATATTTTTTCGCCCCGAGCTAACAGCTCGTCGAATGTCTTAGCAGGCTCTATCACTAATGATTCAAAGAACTCCCCATCCTCGGCCCCGAGCTAGGGCATTAGCCGAATTTCGGACTAGCCGACGGCACCTCCAACTTTGCCGCCTGTAAACCTCGGATATAGCTCCAAGTCCTTCCCTTCTCTCTCGCTTGATACTAAACAGAGTCGGGCGCTTTTGGTACTTACGGCAACTCGTGAATCGATTAAGGAAAGCCGAGCTGAAGTCATCAAAATTCGAATGGAGCAGGGGCAAGTCTGGCTAAACCATCACGAGCCGATTTCGTCAAGGTGGTAGGAAAAACTCTACACATCACGCCGTCCGTGAATGCGTGCAAGAGAGCCGCGTTCTCAAACGGCAAAGATGATCCCACGGACCGTGGTACCATCATATTGAAGCTCGAGCTCGGCAGATGAGGCCGGAAGCTCGTCTGCCATCACCTCTTCCGAGAAGGCGTCCCCGCTCACCCGCCGCCGCCGCTCCTCGGTACTCCGGCCACCCACTCCTCCGAATATCTCGCACTCACGGTGAAGGTCATCCATCCGTTCGACCAATCTTGGTCGTCAGTAGACACATGCTCCGCCCTTGATGAATGTACTTCCTCCGCCATAGTCGGCCGCCGACCTCTTTCTCCTACCTCCGGAGGGACCACAGGAGGGGGGACCACCGGAGGAGGAGGGACCACCGGAGGGGGGACCACCGGTGGAGCTGGTGGTGGAAGCATCTCCCTCAAGCGTCGCTCCACCGTCTGCTCCACAGCTCTAGTGATGAAGCCACCCAATTGTTCAAAGAACATTGGACTCAAATCTATACTCCCCCCAGACATAGGCGTCTGTCCATCCACTCCTGTCCTCTGCACCCGCTGCCCTCCGCCATTCACCGGGGGTGGTGGGGGCGGAGGTGGAACATCCTCCTGCGTGACTACGCCCGGAGTATCTCCCAGCGGCGTACGGTTCAAATCATCTTCCAAACTCCTCCTAACCTCCTCCATAGCCAAAACTCGAATCTCACGTCTCTGCTCAATCTTTCCCACAGACGGCGCCACTTGATAACACCCAAAAATTACCTCTTCCCGCCGATCACCTTTCCAGACGAAACCACCACAAAACCTGCACAAAAGGGGGGCCGGAGGGGGGCTCCGGCGTACCCTCTCCGATGCTTAAGTCAGTATTTGAGAAGGAAAACAAGCTAGAGAGAGAAAAAGCAATGTAACAGTAAAAAATGAGATTAGGTTAGAATGAACCTGGGCTTGGGCCTTTTATACCTTAGCTCGGATTAGGGTTTCCGTAAAATCCGGGATTCCGTTACGATTTGGTGTCAGAGTCATCATTAGATTAGGATCGGATCTCATTAAAAACCCTAATTTTATGCCCGTAATACCAGAGCTCCGATCTCTCAGAACACGTCGGCCTTTTGGGTTGATACAAAACCCTTTTAGGTCTTCCAAGGCATCAATCTCATGCATCTCAGAGCCCGAACTGACCTCTTCTTCTGAAGTCATGTTAAATTTTAACACGTCCACAACAGGTCGGCTCAACATTGCTAACTCTACACAGATCGGCTTAACATAACAATTGGGACTCGGGCCTCGACAGGCCGGCCCAAGTTGATAAGCCCTATACCAATCTCCTGCTATAAGCCCCTACGGATCGGCCCATTATTTAACGCTTAACAGACCATCCAAAAGCTATGGGCCTCATCATTTCGGTCCAATGCCCGGTATCACCGGTCGGTCAAACACTCGACCGGACTGTCGCCCAATATCCTGGGCCTATCGTGTCGATCAATGTCTTCGTCCTATCAGTCGCTTAGGACCATTATCTACCCTTATCACTTGTGTTTACGATATTCTAATTTAGCAATTTTTGGCGTATTGTATATTAGGTTGTTTTCTAGATATAAGCCGTAGATGATTTTTTTTGTTTTGTTATTAAAATTATTTAAAACTATTCGTTGAGTTAAAACTTATAAGTAGTTTATATTTTAGTTCAATAATTTTGTGAAACAATATAATTAATCAACATCATGGTGATTTTCCTCCATATGTTTTTTTTTTTTATTTTGCAATTCATCACTTTTTGCTATAAAAATGTCCATTCATGGCAATCAAACAACCCAAATCGAAACACATTTACTACAGAGAAAAAAAAAAAACGAGTCTAACTTCACGAAAATTATAAGTATTAAATAATTACAAAATATAGGTAAAAATCATTATAGGTAATACACACAACCAAAATCTAAAAATATTATTAAATACCAGAATATTTATATCGGTAATTTGAAAAATGCTAGATAGCAGTCCAACTTTTAAAAGCGTACTCATGATTGGTTCTGATGTAGAAATTACCATTATAGCCTCGCCTAGCTCGAGTTGACCATTTTGACCTCGCCGCCTCGCGAAATTACCAAAATGCCCCCAGGATCTGCGGTTTTTTATATGGGTCCCGACCCGACCCGAAAGTCCGGTCGGTCGCGCGCCCGCGAGCCACACATCGTCGATCGGGTGCCACGTGTACGGTGATCCGCACTACCCGGTGAACAGTACTATAAATACGGCACGAAATCCAAGGTAAAAGGCAACTTGTCATTATTGTAGATTATCTCGATCTTTAGCTTTCTAAGTATCTCAACTACCTGATTCTGACTTAGGCATCGGAGGGCCTTAACTGGGAGCCATCCCGGCTAGCCTAACGTACTTTCTGTTTCAGGTACCCTCGAACAAAGTACCTCACCTAGCTTTTTGGGGATCCTTGGCCAGGTCGCTTCGTGGAACACACTTCACCTCGCTTTGTGGGTCCCTAGGTCAGGTACATCTGATTTACTTTCCTAAATCAGTTGGCGCCGTCTGTGGAAAACGAGGTCTAGCTAAAGATGGAGGAGACACCAAGAGAAGATATTGGAAACACCTAAGCATACGTCCAAGACACCTCAGGGGGTCGTGGAGGACCCTCCCCGGGAAACATCACCAATTCGCCCGCTTCACTTTGCGGGACCATCTTTCGTTCAAGAGGAGGAGCAGATGATTCACATGAAGGCTAGTGACTTTGAGAAAATGCTGGAAAAAATGTTGGAGGAAAGGGAAAGAAAGGGCAAGAAGGCTATGGAGGCCCCTCACCAAGGTCCCCCAGTGGAAGGGGGGAATGTGGAAAAACGAAACGAAGTACCAGTTGATTTGGAAGAGGTGGCTAGTCAAGCCGTCAGGCCACCAGCGAGGCGACCAGAGGAGGTCGTGGGCGAACCAGTCAATAAGCCACGGGACCTAGGCTCGCAAGTGAAGCCCCCTAAAAGGATAGCAGGCCCAAGATGACCCCACGAGGGATCTAGGCCATAAGCATCCTTTTAGGCTGGCAGAGCCTGCAATGGTCCAAAGCAAGGGACCTAGGCTCGCCCACTGACCTAGCCTCGAGAAGAAGCCTAGGACCCAAGGGATGCTAGAAAAAAAAAGTGAAGAGAAGTAAAGAACATGCAACATATAGAAACGAAGCGCAGTACATCGAAGGTATACACGAGCGAGGTAAGGTAAAAGCAATACACCAAAAGCGAAGTAAAATCAGAAGTACATTAAGAGGCGACGAGATTGTCAATAAAATACATCAAAGTTAAATACTTTGTTAATAATTTACATGAATGGTCCCTACGATGCTAAAAGAGGCTTCACGAGCTCGGTGAACTCATCGACCTCCTCTACCTCGTCGATGATTTCTACATCACGCGAGCTACCAACCTCGCCTTCGCCTTCAGCGACGTCTGCCCTCGGCTCGTCCTTCTCAAAGGGGTCAAGCTTTTCGGGGTCGAAATCGGCCTTGAAAGCACCCTTTTTAATTCTCTGCTCACGGCATTGCTTGAAACCGTTGAAAAGGTACACCACGGCTTGTTCGGCTATGAGTTTCTTGCAAGAGGAGGACTGAAGAAAAGATTGGACTCCAGCAAGGCGAGACGAGGCTAGTGAAGCCTTATGCTCTTCAGATGAGAGGTATTCCTCGAGACCTTGTTTCCGACCTCTCTCAAAGGAATCGACCACCTCCTTGGTGTGAAACTCCTCACGAGTTTTGAGCTCGCTTTGGGACGAGGCAAGTTGGGCTTTCAGATCGGCCACTTCTTTGAGAAGTTCGGCTCGAGCCTCCTCGATGGCTTTTGCCTTATCCGCTTCGGCAGTTTGGAGCTTCGCATGGACCTCGCTCAGCTGATTGATGTACACTTCGTTCTGATGCCTCCAATCGGCACCACGAAGTGCCATTTGGTGCAACAAGGCAGAGAGCTGCAAAAAGGAAAAGGCAAAATAAATGACAGCGAAACAAGATAAAAACGAAGCAGCAGAATTGGATAATTTAAAGAAATTCACATACCGACATGACTTCGTGGGCCGCTAACTCTTCAAGGCGCGTAAATTCCGTGGTAATTAAGGCAAACTGGTCGGTAGGGAGGGTAGTATAGTTATATAATTCAAAAGAATCCCCCTAGTCTTCGTTTCGAGGACCGAGCTCCGCGAGCTAATGTTCCAATTGGGAATGGTACGAGTCATGGCAAGCTCACGAACTCGAGGTCTAAGGTCGGGAGCCTTCTCGCGAGCCGCAAGTCGCTGGGCCTGGAGATGAGACTCGCTTCGGTTCAGCCACATCATCATTCGGTCCACCGTAGGAAGGTTTGCGTCGGTAGGTTCGATCTTGTAGTGGGCTCGCATCCCAGGGGAGGCACCCATAAATTCTGGCGAGCTCCTAACCTTGCGAGTTTTTGCCTTTTTAGGGGTGGATCATTCTGTAAGTCAAGCGGCTACGATAATCTAGAGGGGGGGTGAATAGATTATCTCCATCTTTTCGATTTTGCCCTCTTTTTCGAACCGAATGCTTAAAGACAATGATAAAGGTGCGGAATGTAAATAACACACGTTGATTTATAGAGGTTCAACCAACCTAGGGCCTAATCCTCTACCACCCCAGTATATCCGGGATAGATTTCAAAAAGAAAAAAGATTTTATTAATTTACCACAAATTAATACAACACCAACTTACAACAACACCTTGAAGAGCACCACACTCTTCTTCAACTCCACCTTTGAGATTACCACAATCTCTCTTGAAGATTACCACAATCTCCAACGACACCTTGTGAAGATTACCACAATCTTCAACCTTAAAGAATACCAAATTCTTCAACACCTCAACAAGAAGATTACCACAATCTTCTCACACCTAACACCTAGATCACCCAAGTGTGTTGTTACCACAAGAACACTCACAAGGATATCTTGTGTTGAATGATTACCCAAAAATCCAAGATTACAACTCGATAATGAATTATACAATTGAGTGCAAGTGTAATCAAGAATAGCCTAGACCTCAAGGATGTGAAAGTGATAAGCTAGACAAATTACAACAAGAATAATAACAATGAAAGACCAAGTGTTTGCTTGAGTATATCTTGTTGTGTTGTGTTGTTCCCTCTTATAGTTGTGCTTCAAATCTTCCTCTATTTATAGGATATGATTGATACTTGATAGGTTTCTCTTGGAATCTGATATCTACAAAAAAATTGCAATTAAAATCAAGATTATAGCTGTTAGAAATCAATTCCACAATTTAGGGAAAAGCTGTATGTTGCACAACGGTTAGAATTTTGCTGTCAAACCATAGGGCGACCGGTCGCGCACAAATAGATGTTTGAAAATGAGAATACACATTTACACAGGGCGACCGTCGACGCTCTACCTCGGCCGGTCGACGTCGACTCCAACCGGTCGCACAAACTAAAAATCGAAGGGCGGGAGTTCTGTTTCAATTTTTGCTCCAGTGGCCGCCTATAGGTCGATCGATCGTCGATGGCACCGTTGATTTGCCTATAGGGCGACAGGTTGCCCTGACCATTTTCTCGCAAACATGAAGTTTTCTGTTTTCCTCAACTTTCAGGTACGGGTTGCTTTTTATATACGGCGACGGTTGACCTCAAAACAAAAGTGTTATCCAATTTTATATCGAAAATAAACTTCAAGAAATACTCCGAAAAATAGTGAAAATATTTTAGACCGATCGGGAGTATTAGGACAACATTTAGAAACATTGTTTTGGTGTAAAAATACATTAGTAAAATCATTAAAAGTGTTGTCCAATTTTGTCGAAAATAAAACTTGAAGAAATACTCAGGAAAATATTAAAACCATTTTAGATCATTTAGGAGTATTTGGACAACCTTTAAAACCATTGTTTTGGTGTAAAATCAAAATCATCAAAATCATGATAAAACCATTTATCAAACACCTTCATCCACCGCTTTTCCTTTCTCCTCCTCGACTTGTTACCCGAGGCCTTGCCGGCTTTCTTCGAGGGCACCTCGGGGGCGGGGTCGACGGCTATAGTCACAACGGGGGCCGAAGCTACGACCACGCCTAGCGGTAAATCCGACGCATTAGCACCTTGGCGAGCCCACTTACGAGCTAGTGGGGCCTCTTTGTTGTTGGCGAGGGCCTTGTCAAGTACGACAGATCGGATCGCCATATCTGTACAAGTAAACAAAAGGCATCAATATAAGTATGATAGGCGAACTGGAAAAAATAAAGAGAAATAGATTACCAAGTGTTAGAGTTTCATGGCGAGGAGCGGGGCTAAGGTCGACGAGGGATAAAACCTCTTCGGTAATGAGGTCGCAAGCCTCATACCCATTTTGGGTCAACATAGAAATGAAGTCGGCACCCCAAGAAACAGGAGGCAGGCCTCGAAGGCGAGGTCGACTCAATTTCCAATATGAAGGTAGGTCCCAAGGATTTTCAATAGGAGCTCGAATGAATATGAACCTATCTTTCCAAGGCCACACCGAAGAAGGAACCCGGTGTAAAAATTTTTGGTTAGTGCGAGGCGAGATGTAAAAGAATCCGGAATTAGTAGTGGTGGTAGAAGAATTAATGGCATATAGTTCGCAAAAGTGAGAAAGCGAGGCGGCCTCGCTGAAATGCTTCATTAAGATGATAAAACCTACGATATGACGGTAGGAATTTGGGACGAGTTGAGCGGGGCAAACATCTAGCCCTCTTAGAATGTCAACGACGGGGTGAGCCAAAGGAAATCTAAGACCCGCCTCGAGGCTAGCGAGGTGAAAAGCTAAGCAGCAAGGTGGAGGCTTGTCTATCCTATCACTAGTAGTAGGAATTATGATTTGGTACGAAGCGGGAATGAAGAAATTTTTCCTAATGGTGCCTATATCATTAACGGAGACTCGGGACCTAAGTAAAGCCCAGGGGGCGACATGTTCCAAGTCGTCCAATGGGGTGGCTTCGCGGGATACCTTACCTGGAGAAGGGGGAATATGGGTCGCCCCGCTAGTAGAAGTAGAAGAGCTCGAAGACGAGCTGGAGTCAGACGACCCCGAGTTCGAGGACGAACCAGAGTTTGACCGTGAACTAGAGGGCTGTGTAGATGGAGGAGGGGTCGCCATAAAATAATAAGAAAATTTAAAGTAGAGAGAGAAAGAGAACCTACCTCTAAGTCAAGTGAAGTGGAGGAGCACGAAGTCAAGATCCTAGGTCATGGGCGAGCTTGAGCAGCAAGGTGATCTGGGGTAAAAAATGTGAAAAGTGAAGGTTTTGAAAGACCGTCTTATATATATAGAGAGGGGCGGGAAAATCAACGGTCTCGATGAAAAGGCTGTTCAAATTCAACGGCTGGGATGGAAGGGTCTTTTCGAATTCATAGGCTTGGCCTCTCGTGTCGCTTCAAATTCGAGGACTCATCGACGTCAGTCACTTGAAGAATAAATTACTAAAAATCGGGAGTAAATGATGTGGAAATTACCATTATAGCCTCGCTTTAGCTCGAGTTGACCATCTTGACCTCGCCCGCAAAATTACCAAAATGCCCCGAGGATCTGCGGTTTTTATATGGTCCCGACCCACCCGAAAGTCTGGTCGGGTCGGCCGCCCGCGAGCACACACCGTCGATCGGGTGCCACGTGTACGGTGATCTCGCACTACCCGGTGAAAGCGATTTATAAATACGACGAAAACCAAGGTAAAAGGCAATTTGTCATTATTCTAAATTATCTCGCTCTTTAGCTTTCTAAGTACCTCAACTACTCCGATTCTCGACTTAGGCATCGGAGGGCCTTAGTAGGAGCCATCCGGCCATTTAACGTGCTTTCTGTTTCAGTACCCTCGAACAAAGTACCTCACCTAGCTTTTTGGGGATCCTTTGCAGATCGCTTCGTGGAACACACTTCACCTCGCTTTGTGGGTCCCTAGGTCAGGTACATCTTTCCTAAATCAGGTTCCCATTTGAGACTTGGTAAAAAGTTCCAAGACATGATTTCTATAAGCTTTGGACTTGGATTTCAATTTTCACATTTCACCTCAATACCTTGAACTATATTATTCACACTTCCGAATTGTGAATTGACCAAATTGATGGCATGTTTAAATTACGAAAATAATCGAAAACCCAAGTTAAATTAAGGGTAAAAATGTAATATGGGCTGGTATTATGTGAATCCAACCAATCTTATTACAAAAACTTCCTGATAACACCCAAAAATTACCTCTTCCCGCCGATCACCTTTCCAGGCATTTAAACCACCACAAAACTCCGCACAAAAGGGGGGCGGAGGGGCTCCGGCACCCTCTCCGATGCTTAAGTCAAGATTTGAGAAGGAAAACAAGCTAGAGAGAGAAAAAGCAATGTAATAAAGTAAAAAATGAGATTAGGTTAGAATGAACTGGGCTTGGGCCTTTTATACCTTAGCTCGGATTAGGGTTTCCGTAAAATCCAGGGATTCCGTTACGATTTGGTGTCGAGTCATCATTAGATTAGGATCGGATCTCATTAAAAACCCTAATTTTATGCCCGTAATACCGAGCTCCGATCTCTCGTAACACGTCGGCCTTTTGGGTTGATACAAAACCCTTTTAGGTCTTCCAAGGCATCAATCTCATGCATCTCAGAGCCCGAACTGACCTCTTCTTCTGAAGTCATGTTAAATTTTAACACGTCCACAACAGGTCGGCTCAACATTGCTAACTCTACACAGATCGGCTTAACATAACAATTGGGACTCGGGCCTCGACAGGCCGGCCCAAGTTGATAAGCCCTATACCAATCTCCTGCTATAAGCCCCTACGGATCGGCCCATTATTTAACGCTTAACAGACCATCCAAAAGCTATGGGCCTCATCATTTCGGTCCAATGCCCGGTATCACCAGGTCGGTCAAACACTCCTGGACCTATCAGGTCGGCCCAATATCCTGGGCCTATCAGGTCAGTCCAATGTCTTGGTCCTATCAGGTCGGCCCGGACCATTATCTACCCTTATCAATTCCTCCCCCCAACTATGGATTGGTTCGCACCTCAACCATAGTTGCTTATAGGCCGAACTGACCTAACATTTAGGGTTTGTGCTTTTCACTTTCCCGCCGACTCTTGGCTTTTTAAATTCCTGCCGCCCTTTGGCCTTTCGAGTACCTGACACGCGGATTTGATTGATTAGACATCATTTCGGCTTCCTGACGCCTCGTAGACCGTCCACTCATCTCCTCGAAAATCGAGGCACCCTTTGTCTTCTTTTCTCCCTTATAAAAGTCATCTTCCTCCTCCATTTCTCACTTTCCCACACTTCAAGTTTGAGCGTCCTTCCCAAAGACACTCTTCTTCTCCGACGAAATTCTCCGGACTCGATAGGCTTCCGCAGTTCCACATCCCGGACTACTTTCTTCCTTCAACCTCATATTTATATCCGATGAAGTGACCCTTTCCCTTCCGGTGTTTCTTTCCTTTTAATATGGCATCCTCTTCCTCTCATTCAACAACGCGTCGGACGCGGTTGTCGCCGATTTAGAACGGTGGGCGATGACGACGGGCTCGCTCCTCCGCCACTTTTCCTCACCGGTGTCCGCCCATCGGACCCGACGCGATCAATCTAGCTCCGATTCAGTGTCGCGACTGATACAATAGAGATCCGAGCTCGTGCTCGGTCCCTTTACCCGTATATCCACATGATTTTAAGGGGACCACCTTATCAGCCCCCAATCTTCAAACCCTTAAAAGAACCGCCCAAATTCCATCCTCTTTCAAACTCTATCTTCCTAGCAGACTTCCGACCGACCTAATCGACCTCCACCTAATGCCCTATCCTTCTTCGTAGGTCGGATAGAGGCGGACTCGATTTCCTATCCATCCATTCATGGTGGGGTATCCGAGTTCTCCCGGGTGCCCTTAAATCAACTAGCCCCGAACTCCTTCCGTATCTAGCCGGCTTCATTATTTTGACCAAGTATTTAGACATAGAACCCACTTTAGATCTGCATTCTTTGCCCTATTCAGGATAAAGAGCTCAAACACCAAGGGTTTTTCTACATCACCTCCCGAGGTGATGCTCAATTTTAAGCAAGTATCCTTCCTCCAATAAATTCGGAAGGACAAATATTTTTTCATTTCTCCCCCGAGCTTGGGGTTCCTATTGCTTGGACTCGGACCCTTCCACTTCAACGCAAACACAACCCTAGAGATCGGTCTCCGACCTCCAGGCTCGGATAAATAAACTCACTTTGGTTAAATATGACCTCTCTCGCCTTATAACCCCTTCTTTTTATACTTTTTGAATGAGCCCCATCGTGGCTCCCTTTACCTTGCGACCTTGGTAATTGTCTTTTTGCGATTGATCTATTTTACTCTTTACTCATTGGCTAATCTTTCTTCTTTGTGCAGATATGTTCATGGCACAGATGGTCGCTGAGCTGGATGATGAGGAGCAAGTCCTTGCTCCTGGCTCACAACCTCCTTCATCCAGTGCTGCCGCTCCACGCCCGGAGGTCGCCCTCTCCACTTCGGGCGACTGGACACCATTGCCGCAGTGATGGCCGATCTATCGCCCGGGAGCTCAACCTTCTATCCGACCTCCTCCTTCAAAGAGGGCTGCCGGCACCAGCGCGGGAGCTACCAAGAGGGCGAAGAACACCCCACCTCCTGCTGCTCTCCCTCTCTCTCGCACTCCCATTCACACGCCCAACCAAACCTTCTTCACTGGCAATTCCATCCTGAAGAACACCGATGGAACCTTTGCCATCCAATATATTCAAGGCAATCGCCGAACCCCGACCGAACCGCATGGAGAAGCTCGGTGATCTTTGGTGGTGACTTCATTCTCGCCTCAACCAATCCAAGGCCGATGCACAATTGGGCTGACCGATCTCCCGAGCTCGGGTTGGCTTTGCCGACCCTTCCCAAAGTGCCGAGCTCAACAATTCCAAGAAGGAGGTCGTCCGGCTGAAAGCTCGGGAGACTAAACTCTTAGAGGAAAATCGCCGGTATAAGGAGGGGAAGAGGTCAACAAGGCCACGGTGGCTTTCTCAGAGGCCAAAATAAAGGCTTTGGAGACTGATAATGCCGACCAAGACCGAGCTAAGCGATCTCCCGATCCGATGTGTTGTCAATGTCGACCAAGCCCGAGCGGAGGGCGTGGAAGGCTCGGTCGGCAAAGTTTCCTCACCTCCGAGGGCTCTTCCATAGTTCGGGCCATTCGGGAGAGGGTGAAGCAAGCCTTCCTAAGCTCAAGGAATTTATCAGAGTTCTCTCTGTATCCGCCATGGAGTACTATGGCTTTGCTTTTGACCAGGCCGAGCTTCAACTCAGGGAACGCGGTATCACTACCGAGCCCTTCGATCGCCGAGGTCCCCGAAGGATTCCCGCCCGATCCCAAAGGCCGTATTTTCGACGAGGCGGAGCGTCTCAACCTCGCTCTGTGGGAGGAGTTCATAGAGTCCTTATCGCTCCTTTTATCCTCCACCTGCTTCCGGCTCGGCCGATCCTTCGCAAGCTCTCGGAGCTCGATCCTCCTCTCGCTTCTGCGCAGTCAAGTTCAGGATATCCGGGATGACGATCACGAACTTGCTCTCATAAACGATGTGACCATCTCCATGGATGACGAACACCGAGAATGTTCCCCTACTACTTAGGAGTTGATTCCCGCTTTTGTAATTTTCAATCATGTACTTATTTTGAATGATCAATAAAGTTTCTTCGCACTTTCATTTCTCGATCTCTTGTCTATTATTCTTTGTATATATATATATATATATATATATATATTTTTTTTTTTTTTCAAAAAGGATTAGCATATTGTGCTCTCGTGGCCCCAAGTATTTGGAGACTAGCTCGAGCCGAGCTCCAAATACTTGTCAGTCTTCAAAGGAAGCTGGCTCGAGCCGAGCTCCTTAGCATGGCCTCGTCAGTCTTCAAAGGAAGCTGGCTCGAGCCGAGCTCCTTAGCATGGCCTCGTGGCCCCAAGTATTTGGAGACTAGCTCGAGCTGAGCTCCAAATACTTGTCAGTCTTCAAAGGAAGCTGGCTCGAGCCGAGCTCCTTAGCATGGCCTCGTGGCCCCAAGTATTTGGAGACTAGCTCGAGCTGAGCTCCAAATACTTGTCAGTCTTCAAAGGAAGCTGGCTCGAGCCGAGCTCCTTAGCATGGCCTCGTGGCCCCAAGTATTTGGAGACTAGCTCGAGCTGAGCTCCAAATACTTGTCAGTCTTCAAAGGAAGCTGGCTCGAGCCGAGCTCCTTAGCATGGCCTCGTGGCCCCAAGTATTTGGAGACTAGCTCGAGCTGAGCTCCAAATACTTGTCGATCTTCAAAGGAAGTTCGGCTCGAGCCGAGCTCCTTAGCATGGCCTCGTGGCCCAAGTATTTGGAGACTAGCTCGAGTGAGCTCCAAATACTTGTCGATCTTCAAAGGAAGGCTGGCTCGAGCCGAGCTCCTTAGCATGGCCTCGTGGCCCCAAGTATTTGGAGACTAGCTCGAGTGAGCTCCAAATACTTGTCGATCTTCAAAGGAAGGCGCTCGAGCCGAGCTCCTTAGCATGGCCTCGTGGCCCCAAGTATTTGGAGACTAGCTCGAGTGAGCTCCAAATACTTGTCGATCTTCATAGGAAGGCGGCTCGAGCCGAGCTCCCGCATGGCTCGTGGCCCCAAGTATTTGAGACTAGCTCGAGTGAGCTCCAAATACTTGTCATTTTTAATCGTTTCCACTTTCCGAACTCATAATGTAGGGCGTATCATTTCATTCAAAACGAGTAGATTGATTACATCAAATATTTCTCTACTCTAGGAATGATATTTCTTCAAATTGCAAATCGTTCCACGCCCGGGAGCTTTCGTCCTCCGATCTCTTCCACTCATACGCACACTCCCGCCAACACCTTTACTACCCGAGCGGCCCTTCCATTCGCATCCAATTTCCCTTTTTTTTTGCCGCATCCGACCTTCTTAAAACCAAATCGCCCGATCTGAAAGGCCCTTTTCTTTACTTTCTTGTCATATTTTGCTTTGATCCTTCCTCGTGTCTTTTCCATCCGCAAAAATGCCATCTCCTTTTCTCATTTATCATATCAATGCCTCTCGGGTCAAATGACCCATTAATATTTTCATCAAAATTCGGACTCGATGTGTTTCCATCCCGATCTCCGCCGGTATATTTGCATCCATGCCATACACCAAATGACGGAGCCTCACGGTGGCCTCCGCCGGATTAGTTCGATAAGCCCACAAAGACCCGGCCGAGCTCTCGAACCCATGCCCCTCCCGCCTTTTCAAGCCGAGCTTTCAACCTTGGACAAGAATCTGTTAGTTACCTCCACTTGTCCATTGCTCTGGTGCGCCATCAAGTGAAGTTTTGCTTGATCTTCATTTCCTCACACCAAGCTCGGATTTACGCTTGCGAATAAGTGCGTCCCATTGTCACGATATCAAGGCCCGAGGCACTCCATACCGACACACTATGTTTTGCCAAATAAATTTCATCATGCATCCTCATTTATCTTAGCAAGAGGTTCCGCTCCACCCACTTGCTAAAATAGTCGATTGCCACAATCAAGAATTTCCTCGACTGGGCGGAGGAAGGGACCCACGATGTCAATTCCCCATTTTGCAAATGGACATGCCGAGCTCATCGTCATGAGTTCCTCTCTGCCGCCGATGTACCAAAGGTGCATGGATCGACATTTTTCGCATGCTCTCACCAACTTTTTCGCTTCCTCTCTCGGGTAAGGCCAAAAATACCCGCCCAAGGACTTTTTTCATCAAAATTCTTGCTCCCATGTGGTTCCCACAACAACCTTCATGTATCTCTCGAGCACATATGTACCCTCTTCTCCACTCAAACACCTCAAAGGCATAGAGAAGCCTCTCTTATATAACTTATCTCCGATGATGCAAAAACGTGTCGCCCGAATTTTCGGCCGAGCCGCTTCACGCCTACTGTTGGTAAGATCCCCTCTTTTAAGTAAGCTATGATAGCCAACCTCCAATCCTCCTTCTCCTCAATCTCTCCGACTTCCAATCAGTGCCGTTTCTTTTCGCTATCAAGAGTGTGATCTGTTTAGCTTGATTCTCCAATGCCGAGCCGGCAATTTTGCGTAAAATCCGCTCGACCATTTTTTCCCTGATTGACGACATATCTTGATTTCTTTCACCCTTCTTTCTAAAGCTCGATATGCTTCAACATACCTCTTCATCCTTTCTTCCCTTACCTCGAACTCTCCCATAATTTGTTTATGGACGAGTGAGAGTCCATGTAAATTACCATCCTAATGACCCCATCTCAATGGCCATTTGCATTCCTCGATGAATGCTTCATACTCGCCTCATTGTTAGATAGTTTGAATTCTAACCTCACAAAGAAAGTCATTTTCGATCCCTTTGCGGGTGATCAAGACAATACCGACTCCACATCCCGAACTCCCTACCGAACCATCCACATAAATCACCCAAGCTCCTTCTTCATGCTATCATCTCTAGTTGATTCTTGAACAAAATCCGCCAAAGCACGAGCTTTAATGGCCGATCTGTTCTCAAATCCAATATCATACTCACTCGGCTCAATAGCCCACTTCACTAACCTCCCCGCTACCTCGGGTTTACTCATCACATTTCTCAATGGGAGATTAGTTCGAACGATTACCTTATGCGAAAGAAATACGGCCGAAGTCTCCTCATGATCACCACCAAGGCCAAACCCGCCTTCTCTATCTCAAAGATATCGCGACTCGGCGTTCCTCAAAACTTTACCGACATAGTACACGGCCTCGAACCGATCTCTCCTCCCTCGATCAAGACCGTGCTAACCCCCTTGCTCCCCTACCGAAAGATAGAGGTATAAGGGCTCCCAGTGCAACGGCTTAGTTAGCAATGATAGATCGCAAGTAATTTTTCAAGTCCTCGAAAGCCTTTTGGCACTCTTCATCCCAAACAAACTTTTTGGCTTTCCTCAAGACCTTAAAAAAGGGCAAACTTCTCTCTGCAAGGCGTGAAATAAAGCGATTCAATGCGCCGGCCCGACTGCTAAACACTTTGCACATCTTTGGCATCCCGAGGTGGTGCCATCTCTCTAATAGCCCGACCTTTTCGGGTTGGCCTCTATTCCTTTCTCCGTAACCATGTACCCGAAACTTTCCCCGACCCCCCAAAGGCACACTTCTTGGGGTTCACTTCATCCTATACTTCCTCGGGTGTCAAATGTTTCGGCCAGGTCATGCACATGATCTCTGACTTTTATACTTTTGACCAACATATCGTCTCACGTACACCTCCATGTTCCGCCGAGCCGCTCCCCAAACATCTTATCCACCAACCTCGATATGTGGCTCCCGCATTCTTTAATCCGACGGCATTACTACATAGCGAGAATGTACCAAAAGAGGTAGTAAAGCATACCCTTTTTGGTCTTCTTCGCTGCTAGCCTCGATCGGTGATATCCGTGATGCATCCATCATGCTAAGCGCGTTCACATCCCGACGTCGAATCCACCAGCTGATCAATTCGAGGCAATGGGTAATAATCTTTTGGGCAAGCACGATTCAAATCCCTAAAGTCCACACACATGCGCCAATCGTCCTCCGTTTTTGGAACCAATACTGCATTAGATAACCATTCTGGGAATTGGATTTCTTTAATGTGCCCCGCTTCAACAACTTTTGCACCTCCGCCCCCTAATTATAGCATCCTTCTTAGGACCGAAGTTCCTCTTCTTTTGCTTTACCGGCTTATATGATGGATTAACATTAAGCCTATGTTCAGCGATGCTTGGATCTATCCCCACCAGGTCTTCCGCTGTCCAAGCAAATACATCCACATTACTCCTTAAAAACTCCACCACCTCATCCTCGCGTAAAGCAACTCCTTCCCTACCTTAGTGACCTTATCGGGGTCACCTGGTACTACTTCGACCATCATCATTTCATCATTGGGCTGGACATGCTCCACCGGTTCGTCAACCTAACCAACTTGTCTTTGTTTTATCATCGTCAAAAGCACTCCCCCTTTCTCGCTTCCGAATACTTTCTATGTACAATCTTCTAGCCATATACGATCACCATCGACTTCCCCTACTTTTCTCCCACGGAAATTTCATTTTTAGATGGTATACCGACACCATTGCTTGGAAGGCATTTAGTGCCGGTCTACCCAACATGACATTATAAGAGGACGGTGCCTCGACTATCAAAAATCGAATCATTCTAGTTTTACGATTAGGCTCCTTACCCAAAGAGACAGGCAAAGTAATCATACCTATTGGTTGGATCATTCCCAAAAATCCGACCAACGCCGTGTCCCACTTTGTCTCCAAGCCGACTTGGAGGTCCATCTTCTTATAGCAATCATAGAATAGAATATCCGCTGAGCTCCCAGTATCAACAAATACCCGCTGCACATCATAATTAGAGATCGCATTTTGTGATCACAAGGGCATCGTTTGTGAGGTGTCACAATACCCCGCAATCCTCTGGTCCAAATTGGATATTCGCCCTTGACCGACTGTTCCACCTTCAATCGCTCTTGCACCCGATCGGTCTTTGCCGCTCTCACATAATTTTTCCGAGCTCGCCTCGAATCTCCTTCCGCCAGCCCTCCAACAATCATCTGAATGACCTCACGCCGAGGTGGAGGCGGAGGTGGAGGTAGTTCCTCCCTCTCCCCCCTACGCTCCGGCTCCCGCCGAGGTTGATGATATCTCGGTTATCCCTCTTATATTCCCCTTTTTTCTCCTTTTTGTCAATGTACACAAATTCCCTGAGGTGACCTGCTTGAATGAGCCGTTCGATCTCATCCCTCAGGTGTGTGCACCGATCTATTGTGTGCCCATACTCATTGTGAAATCTACAAAATTCCTTACATTTCGCCTTTACTGGTGCCTCTGCGTGCGCCTTTGGCCATCTCGGTCGGGATGCCTCTCAATAGCTACAAAGATTTCGCTTCGAGGAACGAGCCCAAAGGCGTATACTTCTCAAACCTCGGCCTTCCCCCATTGCCTCGGACCTCGGCTTCTTCGAGGTACTTTGTCTTCCGATCTTCCCTCCCCGTCTCTTCTCTTCTCTCCTTCCTCTCTTTTCATTTTTCTCGCCTCTTCCAAGTTTATATATTTTTCCGCCCGAGCTAACACTCGTCAATGTCTTAGCGAGCTCTATCACTAATGATTCAAAGAACTCCCCATCCCTCGGGCCCCGAGCTAGGGGCATTAGCTTGAGAATTTCGGACTGGACGGCACCTCCAACTTTGCCGCCAGTAAACTCGGATATAGCTCAAAGTCCTTCCCCTTCTCTCTCGCTTGATACTAAACAGAGTCGGGGCGCTTTTTTGGTACTTACTACGGCAACTCGTAAATCGATTAAGGAAAGCGAGTCAAGTCATCAAAATTCGAATGGAGCCCGGCAAGTGGCTAAACCATTCTTGGCCGATTTCGTCAAGGTGGTAGGAAAAACTCTACACATCACGCCGTCCGTGAATGCATGCGATGAGAGCCGCGTTTCAAACGGCAAAGATGATCCCACGGATCGTGGTACCATCATATTCAAGCTCGAGCTCGGTATGAGGCGGAAGCTCGTCTGCCATCACCTCTTCCGAGAAGCGGCGTCCCCGCCTCACCCGAATCGCGCCGCTCTCGGTACTCGGCCACCCTCCGATTTAATATCTCGCACCTCACGGTGAAGGTCATCCATCCGTTCGACCAATCTTGGTCGTCGTGACACATGCTCCCTAGATGAATGTCTTCCTCCGCCATAGTCGGCCGCCGACCTCTTTGTCCTACCTCCGGAGGGACCACGGGGGGGGACCACCGGAGGAGGAGGGACCACGGGAGGAGGGACCACCGGTGGAGCTGGTGGTGGAAGCATCTCTCCTCAGCGTCGCTCCACCGTCGCTCCATGACTCACAGTGATGAAGCCACCCAATTGTTCAAAGAACATTGGACTCAAATCTATACTCCCCAGGACATAGGCGTCTGTCCATCCACACTCCTCTGCACCGCACTCGCCGCCTCCGCCATTCACCGGGGGTGGTGGGGGCGGAGGTGGAACATCCTCTGCGTGACTACGCCCGGAGTATCTCCCCGGCGTACGGTTCAAATCATCTTCCAAACTCCTCCTAACCTCCATAGCCAAAACTCGAATCTCACGTCTCTCGCTCAATCTTTCCCACGAGACAGGCGCCACTTGATAACACCCAAAAATTACCTCTTCCCGCCGATCACCTTTCAGACGAAACCACCACAAAACCTCGCACAAAAGGGGTAGGAGGGGCTCGCGTACCCTCTCCGATGCTTAAGTCGTATTTGAGAAGGAAAACAAGCTAGAGAGAGAAAAAGAATGTGAATAAAGTAAAAAATGAGATTAGGTTAGAATGAACTCCGGGCTTGGGCCTTTTATACCTTAGCTCGGATTAGGGTTTCCGTAAAATCAGGGATTCCGTTACGATTTGGTGTCGAGTCATCATTAGATTAGGATCGGATCTCATTAAAAACCCTAATTTTATGCCCGTAATACCGGAGCTCCGATCTCTCGAACACGTCGGCCTTTTGGGTTGATACAAAACCCTTTTAGGTCTTCAGGCATCAATCTCATGCATCTCTGAGCCCGAATCGACCTCTTCCTCAAGTCATGTTAAATTTTAACACGCCCACAACAGTCGGCTCAACATTGCTAACTCTACACGGACGGCTTAACATAACAATTGGGACTCGGGCCTCGACAGCCGGCCCCGAGTTGATAAGCCCTATACCAATCTCCTCGCTTATAAGCCCCTACGGATCGGCCCATTATTTAACGCTTAACAGACCATCCAAAAGCTATGGGCCTCATCATTTTTGGCCCAATGCCGGTATCACCAGGTCGGTCAAACACTCCTGGACCTATCAGGTCGGCCCAATATCCTGGGCCTATCAGGTCAGTCCAATGTCTTGGTCCTATCAGGTCGGCCCGGACCATTATCTACCCTTATCACTTCCATATACTCTTGGCCCAATTATGTAACCAAATATGTTAAAAGACTTCAATATAATGTATTGGATAAGGAATAAATCCAACGTGAATTGGCCCAGCCCATTCTGATTTAACAACCACGCACATATCATAATGGGCTTTCTTTCCTTTTTTTTTTTCTGTTTTTCTTTTCCTATTTGTAAAAATAGAGCCTGGGGCATGTAGGAAAGAACCCAGGTGGAGGAACATTATGCCTATCTAACCTCACAAAACTAGGCTAAATATATATTATAAACAAGTCACTTATAAATATTAATTAAAACAATTCCCGCCTAAAACACCTTTCTAGTATTCGTAAAATATAATTACAACATGTATTATTAATTTTGGTAATTATTAAATTAATTTTGAAAATTTTTATGTACATAAAATAACAAAGCATTTTATAAAAATAAGCTTTCCAAATCTGTATGTGTACTGCATTATTATTAATTTTCTTTTTTTTTTTTTTTTTTTTTGTGAAATTTAATAATTTTTTATCCATTTTTTACGATAATATATCAAATTAATTGTCTTGTTACGATCATCAGTTTGACACCCATATGACATATATAAAATAAAAAAATTTATATAAAATAAAGAATTTAAGAAATATTTTCTAAAAATCTAATTTTTGTAATGGGCTACATAATAATACATTTGGGCTATTAGACATCAATTAGTAAGTTCATGTATTTTAATATTTGTGATACATGTATAGTTGTTATCTGGGCTTAGCCATTTTTCATAATTATATAAATTATATTGAAGTTTGTTAAATTCAATAAAAAAATATTTATTTTAATTGAAAAAAACTTTTACCATAACATGTATCCAAATATTATATATATTACATATATCCATACATTGTATTATATATATTTATGTAATAATAAATTAATTTTATTTTTCACATAAAATTATATTCATAATAGTGTTTTATATATAGAAATTTATTTTTAATATTTATTAACGTACTTTTTATATTAATAGAATTTTTTTTATTTTATCAATGAATTTTGATATTCAATTTTCAAAGTTGTATATTTGAACTATTAGATATGAATTTGTCGGTTTGATACTTTCTTTTTTTGGACATTTGTGTGTATATATATAAATAAAATTGGATGTAATCCATCTTTCACTTGGAGAAATATTTTTGCGGAAGGGAAATTATCCTCATGGGAATATGGTGGGATATTGGCATGGGGAATCAATTAAGAGTGTAATCCATGACACTTCCCCCATATGTAATGTGGAACTGCTGCACGATTTATTCACAGAACACGAAGTTAAATGGATTAAATCTATCGCACTCAGTTCGAGAGATAGGATCGAATAATGTGGCATCGTCGTCAGACTCTAGGAGAAGGATTTGGAAATGGATGTGGACTCTCCAGGTTCCTCCAAATATCTTGTCTTCTTGTGGAAAGCTATCAATGGTATACGCCTCAAACAGGGAGCTTCGGCGTAGAGGATTGGATGTGGATCCAATATGTAGTAGGTGTGGATCCATCTAGAAACTATAGAGCATGCGATTCGGGATTGTCCGTGGGCAACCTTTTACTGGGCGATGTCCCCTATCAGACTTTGTATCAACCAAAATAAGGACAACGGGACTATTGCGGAATGGACTCAACACATTATGGAAGAGGGAGATAAAGAGAACCATAATTTATTTTCTATGTTGATGTGAATGGCTTGGCATGCTAGAAACGTAAAGAATTTTCAAAATAAGGAGTTGAAAACTCAATGGTGTATCAGCACTGCCACACAACGCCTCCAGGAACATTTGAATGCTATTGAGGGAGGAAAAACCCAGCAAGGTAGAAGACACGATGAGGTATGGGCTAAACCGGATGAAAATTGGATAAAGATTAACATTGATGCCTCAATCTCTGCTGCAATGGGGACATGCCTGGAGGCAATCTTTCGAGACCATGATGGGCGCAAGGTTGAATAGTTTTATAAATTTTCTACCAGCAGAATATGAGGTTCTGGTTGCTGAAGCAATGGCGTGCAAAGAAGCCTTAGTGCTAGCTCAATCCATAGGAATCCACAAGGTCATCTTGGAAACTGGTAATGCCACGATTTTAAAAAGTTGCAGGCTAATAAACGATTTCTCCTACAGGCAACTTAATTGAAGAAATCAATGAGATCTCGGACTCCTCCGTGAACTTTATTTATCGATGTGTTAGACATTGTGGAAATTTAGTTGCGCATCATCTCACGCGCGTTTTGCTTTTTAGTTTAGATGGGATTGGCCCACAATTTGATTTTATTCCTAAACATGTGTATGACTTGATTAACTTGGAGGCTTACTCTCGATGAATTAATGCCATTTTTCTTATAAAAAATAATTTTTATACCCACGTGGTTAAAAAGATAGAATTTCATTAGAGTTGGTCCCCCATCCTTTTGAAATATTTTATACTTTCCTAAATTATGCTACCAAATATAAAACATGATTTTTATTTAATATATATATATATATATATATATATATATAATAAGCACACATATTCATAACATCTCAAAACTTTATCTGTCTAAATCACCTTCCAATAATAGTAAAAATAAGACTGCAACATGTAACATCATAATTACTGAAGTAATACTGGAAAACATATGATTAAAAATCGGACAAGCACTTACAGGTTCCTAGTCAAAGTAATTTCGTTAAGATATTAATCTTTAATTACAACTGTTGGAACAAATATTTTATGGGAAAATAAGATTTTTACTCCTCTAAGTTGGACCTTTTAGAGAATTAATCCTCCGAGTTGTCACCTTCATGTTTTAGTCTTTTAACTTTAAAATTTCTAGATATTCAATCCTTTAAGTCTTTAACTTAATAATTTCACTTTTTGTCCTATAACTTAACACATTTCAGAAATTTAGTCCTATAACATAGCAATAGTTAAATTTAATTAATTTATTAAAAGGTTATTTCTTAATTAAATTTTATTTCTAAAACGAATAATTTTAATTAACGATTAACTTTTAGATAAAAACAATTAATCCTTTTCTAATTTAATTAATTTTTTAAAAATATTTCAAGCATTATTTTCTAAACCTTCTATGGTGACTGCATCTTGTACACTAGTCCAATCATTTCTTGGAGATAATTCTCCTCACCAAAGGTTAATTACATAAATATAACAATTATTCTTAATTTACTAATTTAATGTAATTGTTTTAATTTTCCTAAAATTCTTTAATTATTTTAGAAATTTCTATTTATTTTAATATTTTATTAACCAAATTAATTTAATTTTTAATTACTTTTATAATTTAATTTAATTTCAAAATTTTAAGTTTAATTATTTACTTTTGGTCCTATAAAAAATGTGAAGTATGGATACTAACCTTTTAACAAATTAGCTAAATTTAATTATTGTTAAGTTATATGACTAAATTTCTAAAATCTGTTAAGTTGTAGGACCAAAAGTAAAATTGCTAAGTTAAAAGACTGAAAATCTAGAAAGTTTGAAAGTTAAAAGACTGAATATCTAGAAATTTTGAAAGTTAAAATATTGAATATCTAGAAAGTTTGAAAGTTAAATGACTGAATATCTAGAAATTTGAAAGTTAAAGGACTAAAACATGAATGTGACTATTGGGATTTAGTCCAGCATCCTGTCTGCAATGGGCTTTAAAAGAGGCGCGGCCCGCGATTCGAACTCGTGAGCATTTGGATTGCATAGTTAAAGGATAGCTTAAAGGATATAATTTGGACTACCTATACCAACAGATGATCTTCTTTTTCGGTGTCCATTACATAGAAACTACGAGGTTAGCGTGTTTGGCCTGGAGTAGACATAGGATGGGTGACCCCCTAGGAAGTTTTCCAGGGTGCGCGTGAGTGAGGACAAAGCGTGCTAGAAAAGACTCGTGTTGGTTTGTGGGGACAGTCGTCAATCCGAGTAGCGCCAGAGATCCAACAAGCGGTATCGAGAGCGGGTCACGAGTTCGAATTCCCTTGGAAGACGCTGCGATAGAGAGGTTGCCGGCGGTGGTGGGCGAGATCTTTGGCGCAATGGAGGTAAACGGACGGGCGAAGGGTAGGTTGTCGGTGGCGGAACTTAGGTAAAGCAGATCGAATCAAGGCCGAAGGTGTAGGTTCTTTGGGTGGATCAAGAGTAGGTTGCCGGATGGCGGAAGCGAGGTAAAATAGATCGAACCGAAGGTGTAGGTTCTTTGGGTGGCCGGAATCGAGAGGTTGGCGTGACGCGACGCTTGAACCGAAAAGTTGGCGTTAGAATCGGCGAGGGAAGTTTGGCGGGCGGAGGTTGCCAAGCACTGGAGCGAGATCTTTGGCAGTCTTTGGGGGGGATTGTTGGGATTTGGTTCAACATCCTGTGCAATGGGCTTTAAAAGAGGCGCAAAGGCGCGACCGCGATTCGAACTCGTGAGTATTTGGATTGCATAGTTAAAGGATAGCTTAAAGGATATAATTTGGACTACCTATACCAACGGATGCATCTTTTTCTCGGTGTCCATTACATAGAAACTCGGGTTAAGCGTGTTTGCCTGGAGTAGACATAGGATGGGTGACCCCCGGGAAGTTTTCGAGTGCGCGTGAGTGAGGACAAAGCGTGCTAGAAAAGACTCGTGTTGGTTTGTGGGGACAGTCGTCAATCCGAGTAGCGCTAGAGATCCAACAGTGACATTTTAGAGGACTAATTCTCAAAAAGGTCCAACTTACAGTACTAAAAATCTTATTTTCCCATATTTTATTATGGTAATTTATGATCTATTTTTTTGCACTCTGAATATTTGATTGATTGCAATTTAATTATACTTATACAAAAATAAAATAAACCATTGAATAATTTGTGTCGAGAATTATGTAAATCTAATGCTGATGAGTTTTTAGTTTACAGTGGATCGTCAATGTGTAATCATAGTATTTAAAATATACAAAACTTTCAAACGTATAACATATTAGTATTGACAATAAGGAAAATTTAATATACATGTTGATGATATGATTTATTAAACTAAATAATAATATATCATCTCCTCAAAATCTGAATATAATTACCATAAAAGATGGGACTGAAATTCATAATTAAAAGTAAAAAATAATATAAAAATACAAAATTACTACACCATTGAATACCGAATTATTCAAGAAATAAATATATCCCAAAGAAAATACCAGAAAGTAAAATCATCTAATAATATTGGTTTCAGGAGTCACGTATCATAAGAGTTTGAAAATATTAGTTTGTGACGATGATAAAACAAAACCAAACAAATGAATAATGTTGTGTACAAAGAAGTATTACAAAATTCATAATTTTGAAATATAGTGATTAAACTTGATTTGTTTGAAGTTTGTTTTGTACGTTTTTATATTCATTAACATTGTAACTCTTATATGGATGCAATTTGCGTACATTGACGTGCAACACTTCCCGTGCATTGCACGTGCAAAAAGACTAGTTTGGTAAATAAAGCAAACACCAATCTCAATATATATAGGAAATTCTCTTTTATTACATATAATTAATTGAGGTAGAAGTGAATAGGAAAGAAGTATATGACCAAGCAAGACACCAACCTTGAAAAGAAATTATTTGAAAAAAGTATAGTAGAAAATCTAGCTAGTGCAGAAAAATCTTTAAGGCGCGGTAATGATGAATTCTCTTGGGGTTGGCAGATTGGAACTTTGGAACGAGATATGAGAGAAACTCGAGATTATGTTGTGTATTGTCTAAAATAAAACGAGAAAAAAAGAGTTCACTAGAGCAATGATCGAATCACAACGATACTAAAAATTCAATAATTATTGAATATTGAGCTGAAGCCAATTGAATTCCGTTTTTTTTCTTTTTAGCTTTTTGAGTATTGTAAAAGTTACTTAGTCTGGCAATACGTACTATACTAAATAATAAATTCAAACATGTGCGCACGCACGTGCATTTGCCCCCTCCCCACCTCATCCCATCCACCACATATTTAGGTTAAAGTATAAACATTAATTCGTCTTCTCTTCTCATTCTCTCTCTAAATTTCTCTAACCTATCGCCGTTGTCTATACCATCACAACAATTAACCAGGCCCCACTGATCCATCATCTACTTCCATGGTTTAAAATCGTCACCACAAAAAAATGGGAAGCCTCCAGTTTGCTATATATCATTTATCGGTTCAAGCCCACTTGTCGTTGGTAACCAACAACCCATCGCCTACCGTATCTACCCCATTATAGGCTTGTGAGAGAAAAGCCCCAACTTCAAACCCTAGGCCATCATCACCAAAAAAGGTAATTGCTAATTGAGATTTTTAGTTTTGTTGCTAATTTTATCAATTAATAAACCCGTGGTTCTAAATTCTTTGCCTCATTAACTTAGTAATTTTTTGTGTTCTGAAGTTGTATCGTAATACTAGAGCCACATTCAATTCGGTTTTACAGGAAAAACCAAATAATTACAATTTTTTAATTTATATTTTAATTGAACATTCGATTTTACCAAATATTATATCGAATTTCCCAAAATTTATCACAACGATATTAAAAATTCAACAATTCTTGAATATTAAAGTGAAGACACTTGAATTTCATTGTTTTTAGCTTTTTGAGTATTGTAAAAATGATTGACTGATATGATGTATCATACAAAAGAATAAGTTGAAACACGTGTGCACGCACGTGCGCTTGCGCCCCCTCCCCCCACCCCATTTTTTGTGCTCTGAAGTTGGGTCGTAATCTAGCGCCCCATTCAATTCGATTTTACAGAAAACCAAATAATTAAAAAAATTAATTTATACTTTACTTGAACATTCAATTTTACCAAATATTGTATCGAACTACCCTAAACTTATCAAAAATTCAAGAATTCTTGAATATTGAATCAAGACACTTGAATTTCATTGTTTCTTTTTTAGCCTTTTGAGTATTGTAAAAGGGATTATGCGATATGATGTACCATACTAGATAATAAATTGAAACACGCGTGCTGGCACGCGCGTGCTTTCCCCACCCCACCCCACCCCACCCACCACATATTTAGGTTAAGGTATAAACATTAATTCGCTTTCTCTTCTCATTCTCTCTCTAAATCTCTCTAACTTCTCGTCATTGTCTATACCACCACAACAGTTAACCCGCCCCCATTGATCCACCATCTACTTCCTTCGTCACCACGAGAAAAGTGGGAAGCCTCCAGTTTGTTATATATCATCTTTCTTTCAAGCCCACCCATCGTTGGTAACCAACAACCCATCACCTACCGCATCTACCCTAATATAGGCTTGTGAGATAAAAGCTCCAACTCCAAACCCTAAGCCATCACCACCAAAAGAAGGTAATTGCTAATTGAGATTTTTAGTTTTGTTGCTAATTTATCAATCAATAAACCCGTGGTTCCAAATTCTTTGCCTCATTAACTTAGTAATTTTTTGTGCTCTAAAGTTGGATCGTAATAATAGAGCCCCATTTAATTCGGTTTTATAGGAAAACCAAATAATTACAATTTTTTTTTTTAATTTATATTTTACTTGAACATTCAATTTTACCAAATATTTTATCGAATTACCCAAAATTTATCACAACAATACTAAAAATCCAGCTATTCTTGAATATTGAACTAAAGACACTTGAATTTCATTGTTTTTTTTTTAGCTTTTTGGGTATTGTAAAAGTGATTGTGTGATATGATGTACCATGCTAAATGATAAATTGAAACACGTGTGCACGCGGGTGTGCTCCTCCCCCCCCCCCACCCCACCCCACCCCACCCCAATCCCCCACCTATTTAGGTTAATGTATAAACATTAATTCATCTTCTATTCTCATTCTCTTTCTAAATCTCGTGACCTCTCGTCGTTGTCTATACCACCACAGATTAATTACCCTTTATTGATCCATCGTCTACTTCCTTCGCCGCCATAAAAAAGTGGAAGCCACCGATTTGCTATATATCGTCCATCGGTTTAAGCCCACATGCTATTGGTAACCAACAATCCACCACCTATCAGATTGTATAAAGTATAAGCTTGTGAGAGAAAAGCCCCAACTTCAAATCCTAAGCCATCACCACCAAAAAAAGGTAATTACTAATTGAGTTTTTAATATTTGTTGCTAATTTTATCAATCAATAAACCCGTGGTTCCAAATTCTTCGCCTCATTAACTTAATAAATTTTTTGTGCTCTGAAGTTGGAACATAATACTAAAGCCCCATTCAATTCGATTTTACAGGAATACAAAAGAATTTCAATTTTTTTAAATTTATATTTTACTTGAACATTCAATTTTACCGAATATTGTGTCGAATTACCCAAAATTCATCAGTATCTTACTGAATAGTTTCCTTTTTATTCGTCATTTGGTTCAATCTTCATCTTCTAGGAAAGTTAATTTCATTTTGAACATTAATCTTCTTCCACACTTCGAGTGAAAACATGAAGTGGCAAGAATAAGAACAAAAACGTGACTATGTAAATCCGAAGTGATAAACGTAATATGTTTATGCATTTACTCCATATTTCCATGACAATATGTCAAAATCACACAATCTTTTTAAAATTGACAATCATAGAATTGTTAACGAGTCTTATTGAGTCCAAGAAATTACCAAGTTTGTTTTTTGTCCATTTAAATCCATTATTCATATTCAGCCCACACAACTTTCTTAGTAACATTATTATTACACGAAATCCATTCAAAAAAAATTGCAATTAATATTGACAACTAGGAAAAAAAGAGGTATAAAATGGAAATAAAAAAGCCACATCAGTTACAACGTACAAATTCAACAACCCTTTTGGACCAAAAAAAAAATCCGAAATTTCCAATGTCAACCCCCACCACCATCTCCGCCGTCAACCGCCGCACACCCACAAACCCATCTCCCTCCGCCGCCGCCAAAAAGCTCTTCACCCAAAATGACGAAATTGACCTCCTCAAATCACTCCTGAACAATACCACCGAAAACAATCTCAACGGCCAATTCAGCGAGACACAGATCAACGACAAGATCAGACGGCTGAAACAAAAGTACCAAAAACAAGCCAAATCCAAGCCGTCCATCAAAACACCACATGATCGCCAAACGTACGAGATTTCACGCGAGATTTGGGGTCCCAAAAAGACCGAAAAAACCCCAACTGAGGACGAGAAGAAAGAGTATTCCGAAATAAATTGGAGCGATTATCCATTTTTGATGAGGCAAATTTCAGGGGCATTTCCGCGAAGTGAAGAGATTTATAAAAAAGGGCTTAAGGGTTTGGGTGAAGATGTTTTGAAGGGTTTCGAGAAGAAATGGATGGAGCTTGAAATGGAAGAGGCTGAAATTGAGGCTAAAAAAGCTCAATTGTTTTACAATCAGATGAAGGATTAAAATTGAAATTTGTTGTTAGCATGTTTGATTTGTGCTGATGTTTAGGATGATGATGCCTTGTATTTTTCTTGAAGAAATGAAGTTTAGAGATCAATATAAAAACATATAATTGATTCAAATTAGCAAATTTATGTTTTGCGTTATTTTAGTATAGGAAAGGGGACAAAATTAATTGATGTCATTTTTATTTTTGCAAATTGCAAAATTGCTTCAAAGGATATTAGTTAATTCAATGCAAACTGTGGTTTTATGAGAATTGAAGGTCAAGAACGTCTATGAATATTTTAGAATGGGCATAAAATAAATACAATTATAAACTTTGTAAAATTTTAATAGGGCACAGCTTTGTTTTTTCAATATATAATTATCTTTTATAATGAATAGTAATATGTAAAACTACGGGGCATGGGAACCATAGTGAGAGATAGATGTGTCAAACGGGTCGGGTTGGGCTGTGATGGGCTAAATAGTAATAGGCCGTTATTTTTGTAGTCCAATCCATGAAAATACAAAGGAAAAATCGAGCCGATCGGATCAGTCCGATTTTTGAGGCCTGGTGAGTCGGGAAAAAAAAGTCCGGCTCATTTCAGGTCTAAGAAAATGCAATTCAGTTTGGCCCTTGTACCAAATCGGGCTAAAATTGACAGTTCTTGAGAGCCCTTGGTCATCTTTGCTAAAAGTGGGTTAACGACAAAAAAAGTGAAGTACATATACTTTATTTAGATAAGTATGGAGCAAGTAGCATCGTCTTTATTTTATTTTATTTTTTTAAAGAATTATAGAGGAGTGTTGGGTTTTAACTAGAATAAATAATAGTCAAAATTATACGAGGATGTCAAAAAATAACCAAGCACAATCTAAAGGACAAGACAGTGAAATAATAATCGGAATTACAAGTCCACAGAATTACGGAAGACCATAAAAAAAAGCACTATTTAGTGTTAAAATGGAGAATCAAGTTACACATTCAATGGTTTAGGCTTTTCTAAACCAACTAGAATCACAAATTAAGAGCATGTTGCAACTTGACTCAATGTATAATCACTAGTTACCTATATAATCCACCGACGTTTACATCAATTTCCGATGGTTTGCTTTTTGTTAGAGCTGTAAATAAACAAAGTTTTCAACAAATAACTTGTGAACGAGCTCAGTTAGCATTCGTTTGTGTTCGTCCATTAAGCTTAATGAACATAAACGAACAAGAAAATTTGTTCGTTTATATTCATGAACTGTTCACGAACATGTTCATTCAGTGTTCGTTTGACATTTGTTTATTATTCATTTTTTAATTATTACTTATACATTTACTACTTAATATTACAAAAATAAGGTTATTTAGTTTAATATTACAACACATTTACATTTGCAATTATCATAATATTCATTTATTTTGAGTTGAGTATTCACGAACAAGTGTATTTAACTTTTTTTCCCCATAAACATGTTCATATATTGTCAATGAGCAGTTAATGAGCATGTTTGATTATTAAACAAACGAATATAAATAGCCATTTAAAATAAATACGAACACGAACAACTAGCGTTCACTAGAGCTCGGTTCGTTTACAGCTATAACTTTTGTGGTTGGGATATAAATTAATAGATAAGAAAAAAAAAACTTAATGGTGGATCCGTGGATGTGGATTGCGGGTACTTTAATTGATTGCAAGAATTATAGAATTGCAATAAATTTAATCTTATGTTTACACTTTAGGATTCATAGAGGGGCAGATTGACCAAATTACCCAGCAAACATGTAATGTAATGTCTGGTTTTCAACTTTCCGTCTTTGATTCCAAGCCTTAGAATCTTTCCTCTTCGTTTCTCCTTTTCCATCTTTTCGCGCTACAAGCTGAAACTCATACTGGACTTTTCTTGTTCAGCGCAAATTTATGCAAAAATTATGAAAAGTTCGTTCGACCAACCATTCATTAAAGTAGGGTTCACCAAACTTATTTTTTCCCGTTCTTGGAAATCCTTGTTAGAAGAAGCCAAATAGTAGAGATTTTTTCGATACAAATTAAATTGTAGAGACTAGAAATGTTTTACTTGACCCGATCTCTTTCATCAGTCATAGATCCAAATAGTTAGAGTTGTCAATGGATCGGGTTTGCCCGATCCAGCGGCGGACAAGGGGGCCATCGCCCCCAAAATTTTCCAAAAATTTTTTTCCCCCCAAAAATTTTTGAAATTATATTTTAAAGGGTAAAATAAATAAATTAATTTACAATTGCCCCCTCAAAATTTTCAAAAAACAAACGAATTCCCCCCAAAAAATTTCCAAAAATTTCTTTTCCCCCAAAAATTTTCCAAATTATTTTTTAAAAGGTAAAATAAATGAACTAATTTACAATTTTCCCCCCAAAATTTGATAAAATTTTAAATAGTTGTCTTTTACAATATAAAAAACCATTAATTATAGTTAGTATATGGAAAAAAATTTCACATAGTATAAATTTATAAACTCGGTCCGTTTTCCGCCCCCCCAAAGTCGAAATCCTGCGTCCGCCACTGGCCCAATCCAAGCCCATTGGTACAAGTCATAAAAATCATTTTCTCGAGCCTTTTGAGCTTCGGGCTATTTGGAAATAGGTCTGGTCATTTTTTAGTCCTAAAATGAAACCCAACCTAGTTCTACATGCAGGTTGGTTAGACCGGCCTAAATGTCTAATTTTGCCAACTCTAGTAGACTTTTCTTGATTTATATAGTGTTGGCCAAAGTTTTTAAGCTTTAATTTTGAAATATCTTATAAAATGTTTGAGAAAAACTTGTTTGGTAATTTTTTTTTTTTTTGAAAGAGATTATAGGATTATAAGAAAAGAATTGTTTAGGAACTTATAAGTTATAAACTCTTTTTAATAATATTGGGAGAAATCCGCTTTTTCCATAAAAAAAAATATGATCATATTTTAATAACTTTCTTTAATTTTGATTGTTTTAATTACATAATGTCATTATTAATATCTCAAAAACTTTATCATCTTAATTTAACCAAAATAATTTAACAATATATTTTCAAAATAAGACCTAACATATTATAATCTTTAAAAACTTTTTATAATACTTAGGAGCTTTTAACTATAAGATATTTTAAATAAAATTATTTTATGTGTACATATATTTTTAATTAAAATAAATTTAATTTTATATTAATATAATCATGTTTCTTCTCCTTTGAAATGATTATAAATTATATTAATTTTTCAGTGCATATTATTTAATTTGCGAAATTATATTATATAGAAACATTAAATATTTAGTTAACTACCAATAAATATTTGGTGGAAATAAAATAGCTACTGTAATTGGAATTAGAAGGAATATTAAAATAATTTATTTTTTTAGTGCAAAGTATGAAGTAAATCTATGACGATGTAAATTAAGTTTGGTGCAAAATATTGCACAATTTGAAATTTTTAATGCAAAAACTGCACTAACATAAAAATTTAGGTTAGAAATGGCCTATGAACAAATTACTGAATTAGGGAACAATAATTGGGTATGGACATTGGGCTTGTGATACTACTGATTTGTCTTCCTTCCTTTATGGATTAGAATCACACAAACAAATTCAAACTTAAACCAGGCCAGGTGATATCCACCCCGCCGTGTCCAACAAGACAAAGGCCGAAAAGAGGCTATACATATGATGGGTTAATTTAATGGATCCAGCTCAATTACTAGATATAAACGGGGCCTTGATGCGCATCACAAGCAAAGCCCAAAACAGTAAAAAGAGCACATTGAATCCACTAGGCCCATGAAAATTCTGAATTTTCCTGGCAATAAGCCAATAACAGAGCAACCCTTCACCATAATCTGAAAAGACCACGACGATTAAGTGCACTTAAACCATCTAATTATGAACATATATTAAGCAACATAACCAAAAGAAAAAACCAATGAATTTTCTAAAAGAAAAAGTTCCATCATAGGAAAAAGCTTAGCCACAAATCACCTCCAAATAAAAGAATCAAAAAAAGCAAAAAAAAAAAAAAGAGACATGTTTCGCGTTAAAATTTCATTTCCAGTAGTACATTACTGAGCACTCCAACATTCACTTGAAGAACACAAGTTTCTTAGTAGAGTATAATAGTGTGTAATAGGTACGTATTCCAGAGGAAATGAGAGTAGCCTTTCCAAACTAAAGCTTAGAAATATAAAATCATATAAAGTCCCAGAGCAGTAGAATTTCACTTGGCAAGCATGTTTTGCTCCTGCTGCTGCTGGTAGTTCAATGGCCTCCTGAAGAGCATAATGTGTGGCTCTGGGCGATGAACTGCGTAGTGAACCCACCCTCGGCTTTGCTGAACCCCAATAGCACGCCATTCATTCTAACCCATAAAAAAAGGTAAAAAACCAACATCATAAATCACAAAACTTGTAAAGCTCAAAATAGGAAAATTTTCAAAACTTGTAGAAATTGTGAGTTGCACAAATCACACTCTTGATTCATTCCCAAAAACAAATCCAAACATGTATAATATTCTCCAATACATTTTCCAATAGTGCATTGCATTTTCGGTATGTTCATTTACCCAAAATACTTTCCTAAAACACACAAAAGCACATCAAATAGAAATTGTGATCCGCCAATCGCATTCTTAATTCATTAACAATACACACCCAACATGTATCACATTCTCCAATAAATGACATTTTTGGATAAGTTCATAATCACAATTTCCTAAAACCCCAAAGCACATCCAATGGTGAACACAAAGAAAATTATGGGGAAAAAACACTTTGCGAAAACATGAATCGGACATTTCACAAAAAGAAATTACAATTCCATTTATAAATATAAATTATAATAGAAATGAGATCTAACGAGAATTTATAACATAACACTGTTATTAGCAAAGCAAAACAGAGGAATTGCTGAATGGTGAAATCATTAATTGAATAGATTTTATAAAAACATCACAGATCACAGCACCATTCATAAAAATCAAATGCTTAAAAGTTTCAGTCGCCAATACAAGGAACTGAATTCAGAAAACAAAGAAAAAAACCCTAATTACTCATAAGATACTTAATGAATATCAAAATCACCATAAGCGTACAAACAACTTACTTCTGTGAGTAGGCGATTCTTAGGAAGCAGCTTGGCAACTTCAGTTGGAAGAACAACATGCCTGAAAATTTCCCAAATCCATCAACACAATAATAAAAAAAGGCATCTCCAATAAAGTATATCATTCCTAAGGTAATCTGAAAACTAAAGCACCTGTACTCGTAGATGTCATCAAAGTACTTCTCGGAGTACTGGATCTGACCCATTATTTTCAGACAATTAACCGCTAGCTGAATTCGCTATTCAGTCTGTGGAAATCAATCAACAATTTTCCAAAAACAGTTAGCGATTAAAAATTTAAAAGTGACAAAATAATTTCAATGTATCAGAGGAGAGAGAGAGAGACCTTGGAGAGAGAATCAAAGATTGCGAGAGAGGCAGACGAATGGGCGTCGGGGAATAAAATGCAAAATGAAGTTCTTTTATATAGCATGATTGCTTTGTTCAACGGAAGGATGTTTCCGGAATTATAATAAATTAGTGGGACTTTACTTTGAATTTCAAATTTCGACGATTTCCCGCTCTCATGAATTAATCATTTTATTTTCTGCTTATGTATTTATTATTAATTAATTACTGGAACCTTTTTTTTTTTTCCTCTTATTTTGGGTGCGGATGGGATGTGGGGGACAGGGGGTAGGGAAGGGTCTTCATTAGGGATTGGGATTTTCTGTTCCATATTCGGATATTTTTTGTTCTACTCATTATTCCATTACATCGGATAAATAATATGTGTATAAGATGATGTCATAATTGTATAATTATCTTTCATAAATATAGTAGAATAGGGAGTAGAACAAAAATCGTTGAATAGAAGATCTCATCCCCTTCACTAGTTGTTAATGTAGGAATTTACGCTCCAAAATTCAAGCGTTATAATGCACATTTATAAATAAAATATTTTTTTAGCGGAAAACATGTTACAAGATTGGTTAGATGAAATAACCATGGTTACAAGTTTCTCCAATCAAGATGGAGAATTCCCAATCGCCCAACAAAAAGGAGAGAACACAAAAACTTGATGAAAAAGTGCGGCATTATGTTCACGGGTCTCGCTACATAAAAAGGTAAATTCAATGTGAGTGATGAGCATATCCTTAATAACTGTTGCATGCATGTCAATATATCTGAAACAATCTTTTAGTTTGTTGATTGCTTGCACCGTCAAAAGTGAGTCCGTCACAACATACACAATGAAGGTCTATCTCATTTAATATCCACTGCCCGTCTTGATTTGCTACCAATTCATCGTGAACTACCAAGGTAGTTTTTCATATTTTTTTTAATTTGTTTCATGCTTGAATGATAGTATATTGTCAGAAAATCTTAAATCTTACTAGTTTCTAAATTGCAATTTGAAAACTGAGTTAATTCTCCCCCCATCCAATATCCATTTAAAGAAATTAGTTTTTTAAGGTTCGAAAAAATGATCGACGTTATATATAATTGTTGAAGACTGTCTCAAAATTGAAATTTAGTCTCATATTTTTCCCTTTAAAAATATCCTTAATGCTACTATATGTTAAGAGAATATATTCTACGTAAAATTGAAGAGAGTTTCTAAATTCAATTTGGCTCGTTAATTTTTTATCAATTATTTTTATATAAATCATTTGAAATCTTTTGTACATAAGACTAAAAAGATATTTTACCAAAATTGAGAATATAAAAATTATGATCGAAATAACTTAGTTTAAGCTTCCATGTGTTGTTATTAATTAAATAAAAAAATTGAAGAATTAAATAAGAAATTAAATATAAAAAAATATTAATATTGCACCGCAAACAAAATCAATAAATCAACTAATTAAAAATGAACTACTTCGTTCATGAAAAATCAAACTTAATTGACAAAGCTCGATTAATGTGATTATAATTCATAAAAAACCTTATTTAACTATAATATCATACTATTAATCCCGCACGTGCGTTGCACGTGTATTATTATTTTATTATTATTCACATGCATCATTATTTTTATTATTATTCATGTGTATTATTATCTTATTTTATTGATTTATACTGAAACTATCTATTAACATGAACTGATATTTATTACTTTATTTTAATAATAAAATATTCATTTAAAGTAAATAAAAATAAAATTTATTTATAGTCGGGTACACATTGATTCTCTCACATGCATCATCATTAGAAAATATTGACACATCAAAATGTGGTTGGCACGATAAGAGAAAACAAACACTTCACCATCTGAAATTGTGTTATCATGGATGAATTTGCTCAATCCATCCGTAAAAAAGAACGCGCCATAGGGGAAGATCATTTTGACCGTCCAAGTACATCCGTTCACATTATGCAGATCACAATTTAATGGTATAAAACCATTAAAATGACGTGCGAATTTGGATGGAAGACGACGTTTAATCGAAAATTTAATATAATTACAATTTGAAGAGATAATGAAATGACAATATATTTAGTTAAACTTTGTAATGAATTTCTAATGGAACAATATCATAAGTTATTCCAATAAATTCCTTATAAAAATAATAGGAAAAAAATCAAAATTATAAAACTAATCATTGAGCCGGTATTTAATTTAAATTATCACCATCATGAGCATCTGACAAGGTAAGCATCAGTTTTATCACTAAGTATTTATTTAACTATATTTCAATTCTCTGAAAGAATTTTGTTTTCATCACTAACTAAATTACGGAAAAAGCCATACTAAAAAAATACGTAAAAAGTCGTACTAAGAAATACGTAAAAAGCATGTTTTTTAAAATTTTCGATACAAAAAGAAGAAATTTTGGAAGTGATCGACATATTTAGTTTGCAATTAGTTTCACATAATCAAAGAGTTGGTATCAGGAATAATAAAAAATAAATAAATCATAATTCAAAACACGACTAAAAAAAATACAACAAAACTATCAGAAATAACCAAAAAAAAATAAATATTTTTTTATTAAACTCACCAAATAACATTCGTATAGATCTGCAACATGGTTTATATAAAAACTCTTGTTTAGTGCAGAATCCAAGTACAATATTATCGATGTTGGCGGAACATTTGATGAAGACCGTAATAGAAGAACGTGAACATGAAGCCATATTTGGTGGTTATGCTTCAATTTAGGATCAATAATATCGAAGTGTCTCTCTAAATAAATTTAAGTAGTATAAATATAAGAGGATTTAGCATAAATAATAAGGCTAGAAAAAAAATCCCTGAACACAAAATCTATTGTTAATTCAATGGTAAAAATACTTCAATGGTAAAAGATATATAAAATATTCCTACAAATATTTTAGAAGCGAGAAGTCGTCTATTTGAACTATTATTGAACAATTTAGAAAAGTTTGAATAGTCAATTAGTATTTAAAACTTATTAATATTATAGTATACAAAAAAGTAACGTCCACCATTGAAAAAAGTAGTAGTAGTAGTAGTAATTATTATTATTATTATTATTATTATTATTATTATTATTATTATTATTATATCAATTAATTAATTAATTATAGTCAAAGACTATATAATTTTTAAAATTTGAATAATATATATAGATAGAATTGATAGCATAGACTCACTTTTTTATAAAGTAGGAATACAATTTATAAAATTTTCCTATTTTTCATACATATAAAATAGGAATATCATATATAATATTTTCCTAATTAATATACATATAAAGTAGGAATATAATTTACAATATTTTTCTAAATTAAAATATTACCAAATATAAGAAATAAAAAATGCGGATTTGTTTTTGTTTTGCCTCCTAATTTTTATACATATATAAAATAAAATAGGAATACTATTATAATATTTTCCTAATTTAATACAATTTGCAATATTTTCCTAATTTATATACATATATAATGTAGGAATACCATTTACAATATTTTCCTAATATAAGAAGTAAAAAAAGAGGGAAATTTTTAGTTTCGGACTTCTCGCTATTATATATATATAGATAAGTTATAACTTTTTATCGAATCGAGTTCTAATAATCAAATTATTTAAACATTCAAATCGATATATATATATATATATAATAAAAATAAAATATTTAGAAGTATCTTTGAAATACTTTAATTTTAATTAATTAAGTATTTAATTAACATCTCTTTATTGATAAAACAACTCGTTATTTCCATAAAAGTATTAATTAAATAAGTATAATTATATGAATCTCGTGCAATAATTGTGCGTTTATATATCTAAGTTATATGATCACGTGCGTCCACATCTTTTTTTTTTTAAAGTTATTTAAATCACATACAATTCAAGTTTTTTTACTAAAATAGTATTAAAATATGCGTTGCATGTAAAGAATATGATGTTACAATAAATAATTTATTAAAACAGTTGAATGAAGTCATGAATTTGCTAAAAATCCCCTCACAACAAAAAAAAAAAAAATTGCTATGAAACTTTCTGGATCTAGTTTAATATAAAACTGATACTATTTAAAAATTCAAAATATTTGAAATGTTATGATGGAAAGAAGGCATATATGAAATGTTATGATTGAAAGAAGGCATATACTACTAATTATGAAAAAAAAAATATAAAAGGACACATCACATAATTCAAGATTTAAAAGCTAAATCATTATCAAAAGTTATAATTAATGTACCTAAAGGATATTTTTGTCAGATCAAAGTTTACCGCTACACCAATCCCTATATATATATATATATATATTATAGCTCAAGATGAGAAAATGATAAATTTATTAGTTTATGGCTATTGGTAACCATACAAATGAGAAACAAGACAAGAATTGAAAAATACAGGATCATGTTTTAACCCTGAAAAGTAGTAGCAACATATATAAACATATAATTTTCCGACATACATAAATACAGAGAGCCTAGGGCAAAAGATTAATTAATAAATCTTCATCAAAATTCTATACAAACAAAAGGGTTAAACAATATATGGACTTACTAAACTGAAACAAACTTGTTCGGTTATAAGCTTCATCAAAACATGCCAAATCAAGGACTTTCAAGGACAAAATAGAGAGTTATTGTGTGTTGTCCTATGCATTTTGTTCTCTTCTCCTGTTTTATGCTGCATGAATAGAAATAAGTGTAGTGTATTAGAAGAAGGTGTAAAGCCTCAAACTTCATTGCTAATGACCCGGATTCGATCATATATGAGTGTGTGTATCTCCTCCCCAAATTCCCTCAATTGTACTAAAAAAATAGATGTAAAATCAGAAATAGACTTTTCTTTATTATTGGAATTTATATTCTATGTTGAATGCTTTTTAACATTGATTTCTGTCATTTTTATATATTAATAATTAAGTGATTAATTAAAATAGAGTTATATAAATATCGAAATACTTTAGTTGCCCTTGATAGTAACTTAGTGAAACAAAGTTCTTAAGAAACCTGTAAATCTAATTCCACTTTAAAAATATTGGTATAGATTATATGAATTTTGAATGCAAATTTTGTGCACTTTTTTATTATATTTATTTGAGTTGTGTGCGATGCAAGTGCATTTTACTAGTAGCTATATAAAATCCCAAGAACTAAGTAATTTTTATAGAAAAACTCACTTCATCCATTTGTTCTTTATGTTACCTAAACTAAATTACATTTCAAAGGGTTTTTTGCTTAAAATGGTCTCAAGTATTTAAGTTATCAAAACTGAAGTATTTGAATTCATATTGCTAAAAATGGCTTCCTTAGGCGCGTCCGATTTCCTCGACGAAGGGGTCAAGCGCTACTTTGGAGCGTGGTTCAGCACCACTGTTGAAGAAAGGAGAAGAAACCCGGTGATTTCTTTCCTTTCTTTACTTTCAGTTTTTGTCCTATTTTTACATGTTTCAGTCGGCTCCGGTGAACTCGTAGTGACTGACTTTATTTCTGTTGTTTAGATTATTTGTAATCACTAATCCCTAATCCCATAGGCTTATTCTGTAATAGAATATTTGTTAGCTTTTGTAATCTTTATTCGGCTATTTTCGTGGACGACAGCGGGGTCGATTCCTAACAGTGAAGCAACCCTTAGTATAGTGATTTATAATCAAATAAAGACTCATTTGAAATTATTTCTCAAATCCCTCACTCAAATATAAATACTTTGTTGGATGAGGGTTATCTCAATTTTAGAAAAAATGGGATTATTTAGAAATTAGAAGTTGGAAGATGGATTATTGTTTTTGGTAGATTATTTATGCTAAGAAATATAAAAGAGTTTTTTGATGGAGAAATACTTTCTTGTATTGATTCTTCTCAAATTTGGTTTGTTACAAAATGATCAAGACACCCCTATTTATATTAGTACAACTTCCTAACCAATGACTAGTATTTATTTGATCTAATGGCTATAATTCATCCACTAGAACCATCCTTCAAAATATCTACCTGACTAGAACATTCTACGAGCTTTTCTCCAAATAATATCTAAGACATTTTCTTAAGACATTTCTAGATAAATTTTAGAACTTGGGTCATTTGGGCTTAGATCTTATTTTATCTTTTAACTCAAATATATATTTTCAAGTCCAATATTAATTGGACCCAAATCAAGTTTATAATTCAACATACTTAACTCCAAACGCAACTTTAACTCCTTAACATTCGGTACAACTCAAACAAACTTGGATTAATTTTAAAAGATTTAAGAAGTTAAAAACTTATTACAAATGAATCTCCATAAAAGACTTGCAAGCATGCGGCAACATAAACTTATAACACCAAGATATAAAAAAGCTTTAAGTGAAACACTAATTAAAAAAAAAAAAAAAAAACTCAGCTAAATACAAAAGCAACTACAATTCCATTTTTTTCCTTAAAAAAGAAAAAAAAATGAATAATCTCTAGACTTGGACAAAAATAGATCCAATTACACCTACGAACGCCTTGCGACGTGGATATTCTAACCACTGATATCATCCTACAATAAACATTGGATCTGCAAGCCTGGATGTATATAATTACCTATCAACTTGAGATTTTACATTCTATTGAATGAACAAATCCAATCAAAAACAAAAAAAAAAAAAAATGTTATAAGCTTTGCCAAAAGAGAAGCACAAACTGGCTTCAAATCTTTGTACCTGAACCCTCATTCAAAAAAGGTTTGATATTTCAAGACCTAGATATCGACTTATTAAAAAAAATTAATTAAGTATTTAATTAACATCTCTTTGTTGATAAAACAATTTCTGTTATTTCCATAAAATTATTAAATAAGTATAATTATATGAATCTTGTGCATTACTTGTGCGTTTATATATCTAAGTTATATGATCACGTGCAGTCCACATCTTTTTTTATTAAAGCTATTTGAATCACATGCAATGCAAGTATTTTTTACTAAATGGTAATAAATATGTGCATTGCATGTAAAGAATATGATCTTACAATAAATAATTTACTAAAACAATTGAATGAAGTCATGAATTAACAATGCTAAAAATCCCCTCAAAAAAAAAATGCTAACAATTGGATGAAGTCATGAGTTAAAGTGTATCAGTTCATACTCAGTTTTACATAATACTCAACTTTAAACTATTAAAAAAATCATATGAAGTCCTCTCTCTCTCTCTCTCTCTCTCTCTCTCTCTCTCTCTCTCTCTCTCTCTCTCTCTCTGTATATATATATATATATATATATATGCTTATGATGTCTTAGGAAACTTTCTAGATCTAGTTTAATATGAAACTGATACTATTTAAAAATTCAAAATATTTGAAATATTATGATCGGAAAAAGGCATATATGAAATGTTATGATTGAAAGAAGGCATATACTACTAATTATGAAAAATAATTTGAAATATAAAAGGACACACATCATATAATTCAAGCATTAAAAGCTAAATCAATATCAAAAGCTATAATTAATGTACCTAAAGGATAGTTTTGCTAGATCAAATTTTTCAAGATACTTTTCAAGCAATTCATAGACTAATAATAAGCTCATTTAAGACAAAATAGACAAAAAAAAAAACAATAATAAAGATAAATTATATATATATATATATATTAATATATATTATAGTTCAAGATGATAAAATGATAAATTTATTAGTTTATGGGCTATTGGTAACCATACCTATGAGAAACAAGACAAGAATTGAGAAATACAAAATCAAGTTTTAACCCTGAAAAGTAGCAAAAGATACATAGAGCCTAGGGCAAAAGATATATTAATAAATCTTCATCAAAATTCTATACAAACAAAAGGGTTAAACAATATATGGACTTACTAAACTGAAACAAACTTGTTCGGTTGTAAGTTTCATCAAAACATGCAACATCAAGGACTCTCAGGGGCAAAATAGTCGGGCAAAATAGAGAGTTATTTTGTGTTGTCATGTGCATCTTGTTCTCTTTCTCCTCTTTTATGCTGCATGAATAGAAATAAGTGTAGTATATTAGAATAAAGTGTCAAGAGAGATTTAAAATCTAAAATAGCCTTTTCTTTACTATTGAATTTATATTCTATACTAAATGCTTTCTAACATTGATTTGTGTCATTTATATATCGAAATACTTTAGTTGCCCTTCATAATAACTTGGTGAAACAAATTTCCTAAGAAACCTGTAAATCTAATTCCACTTTAATAAAAAAATGGTATAGATTATATGAATTTTGAATGCAAATTTTGTGCACTTTTTCATTATACTTATTTGATCCGTGCGATGCAAGTGCATTTTACTACTAGCTACAGAAAGTTCCAAGAACCAAGTATTTTTACTAGTAGCTATAGAAAGCTCCAACAACACAAACAAACTTGGATTAATTTACAAAAAAAAAAAAAAAAAAAGTAAGAAGTTAAAAACTTATTACAAATGAATCTCCATAAAAGACTTGCAAGCATGCGGCAACATTAAATTATGGCACCAAGATATAGAAAACCTTAAGTGAAACACTAATTAAAAGAACCTCAGCTAAATACAAAAGCAACTACAATTCCATTTTTTTCCTTTAATAAAGAAAAAAAATGAATAATATCCAGACTTGGACAAAAATAGATCCAATTACACCTACGAGGCGTCTTGCGGCGTCGATATTCTAACCACTGATATCATCCTACAATAAACATTGGATCTGCAAGCCTGGATGTATATAATTACCTATGAACTTGAGATTTTACATTCTATTGAATGAACAAATCCAATCAAAAACAAAACAAAAAAAATGTTATAAGCTTTGCCAAAAGAGAAGCAAAAACCGGCTTCAAATCTTTGTACCTGAACCACCATTCAAAAAAGTTTGATATTTCAAGACCTAGATATCGACTTGTGCAGAACAGACGTCCCTTGAAATATCATCATTTGGTAGCTCTTTTGGTATCTGTCCAACTGCAAAGCAACAAACAAACAGATACAAGAGTTAAAATAAACTCTAGTTCAACGTGTGCACAAGACTTGCACAATCGATATATACAAACCAAAAATATTATAAAAACTACCCTTGATATTTAGCCTAATTACAAAAAACTCAATTATGTTGTTAACAAACACATCCTTAAGATCTGTGCATTTCTAACAAATAACCCCTATGGAGGGTGTAACAGAAACAAATAACAAGGGGATATTTGTAATGTTAAAAGATAGTTGATTTGTTTTAATTAGGCAAAACCTCAAAGGTATTTTTTGAAATTAACCCAAAATATTATCAACCAACCTCTTCCTGGCCAAGTTTTTCGAACCCAAATCTGTTTCTCCACAATGATTCTGCGTCATCGGCAGCAGGAAGCACCAGGTCTTTCACATTGAGGGATGCTAAAAGACCCTCAATACAGAAAAAGAGAGACTGAAAATATCCCTGCAAAAGGAGTAGCGATTTGTAAAATATATACTAAGGCATCTGAAAAATCTAACTTTTGTATCCTAAAATCTTATTTTTTATAATTAACAAAGCAAAAGGAACCAAAAAACGCACCTTCCCTTGGCAGTCGGCCCTAGTGGCTACAAGGGGGAGCTCTGCAACTTCCTCGCCAAAAATCCGAACAATTCCAGCAGATACTACCACCGAGCTGTAGACATATAATTAACTATATCAGAGGCCAACTTAAAAATGTATTATAAAATAAAAAAATGCAATAGGAAATTATAATGTTCTTACTCGACCATCAATATGGCACAATACATGCCACAAAAATCCTGATCTTTGAAGCGCCTCCTGCAGATTATCAGCAATAGTTGACGGTAGATCAGTAAAAGAGAAGAGGATATTAAACAAGGCATGAGAGAAAGTACAAACTGTCGCATTACCCATAAACCATGTGTGGAATGAGGTCAAGACGGCCAGTGCTGGAATCAGCAATAGGATCAAACCGGTCCTGAAGAAATTTGGTAGAGATGGAAATCAACTCTCGGGTAATTTTCTTACGCTCAAACAGTAATATTAGAGGAAAATCAAGAATTACCCAAATAAAGCAGCATGGAACTAAAATTTGATTTCGTGCAATTTTAAACTCATTGCATTTGCATTTATTAGCTCAGTGTGCCAACTTTGTGCAGTGGAGAACATGTTACTACTCATGTCATTCACTAAGTTACTCACATACCGATACTAAATTCTAAATGTGAAAATTAGAGAAACACAGGCAAAAGTTAGCTAAATTAACGAGGCAAACAGCACTATAAACATTTCAAAGAAGACTCACGTGAAAAATCGCGACAGCACCAGAAAGCCACACCCTGGTGTCTTCTGCAGACTTTTTTCCCACTAAGCAGCCTCCATCTTATAACAGGCTCGGATTTTGCTGTGGGCCTTGTGCATCACTTTTCTTCTTCAGAATGTTTGAAAGAGCTTCTGGAAGCTTCTGCTCGCCATCCGCAATCAACTTCTGAAGAGATGAGTTGACATTGCTGCATTGTTGGCAACAGAACCACTCACCTTCTGGCAATGCCTGCAGTTTGTATTGCACAATTCGTTTAGAAGATAGGCCTTATATTCATTTATTGTGCATTTATCAATTCAGAAAATTAAGGTATCATTAAAATGGTTATAGTGCGCAGCGTACTTTTAAATCATCAATCTCTTGCTCCTTCAGACAACCAACGTGGTATTCTTTCTCACACTACAGAAATCAGACAGAGGATATATCATGCTTGTGGCATCAAAAAGGCTAAGCATTCAAAATGATTCTGAAACCTGTTTTAACATATAACATAAGAGAACATGTTACTACCTGATCGCAAATGATAACTGTGCGGCCATTAAATCCTGACTTGCTGAAATCATGACCCCTGCAACACCGTTATAAAAAACAAAAATAAATAAATTATATAAAACCACAAATGAAAACGACAGAGGAGAAAAAGAAAGATAAAGGTGTTTGGAATAGAGAAGATTGCATAAGAGCCTTAATGAAGCCACAAAGCGAATTACATACTAACTAACACAGTCCAAGTGCTGAATTTAACAATATGACAATATCCATTAATACTAAATAAAACTACCCCACCGGAACATGTTTTTTTGAAAAAAAAAACAATTGGGGATAATTGAATGCATAGACATAACTGATTCATTAAGATGACAATCATAGGTTTCAATTAAATGCCGGATAATAAAATGCACGACATAGAAAAGGAAGTTGATACACAACCTGCAAATGCCACATCCGCCTCGTCTTCAAACGTTGCAACAATACGAATGCAACGCGTTGCGTTATGTCTGCAAGTGGGTCAACGCCAGGTACTCTTCCCGCAGCAATAGCGTTGCGTCGGGCTCCATAATTCTTTCCTTTTCAAACATGTTCCGGCAGTATTTGCAGTACCATGTTCCTTGCGGGGTACTTGAGAGACCAACGCATTCTGCAAGAGGAACCAAGAGTGCAAGTAATGTAAAACATGAGGAAAGGGATTAAAATGCTAACAATAAAGCTAACCAAAAATGGAGCTAGCAGCACAGTGGGTTTAGCACTGATTTAGCACACTGGGTTTAGCACTAATTTAGCACACTGGGTTTTGCACAGATTAAGCACAGAACCTAAACTAAAGAGAACAAAAACAATAGGAAAATATACATCTTAAAACCAAGTGGAGATAAGGTATTACTTATTAGATAGAACGAACAAAAGAATGATTCAGAGTTCTAACTTGTAGTGGGGAATCATAAACAGTATATGTTTCGTAGGCTTTATACTTTCACACAGTTGCAGTTTCTAAAATTTTATAATCATATAAATCTCACTAAAATATAAAATCCATTACAATTTCGACAATTTGACAATGGCCTCACCAGTGTGAAAAGCACGTGGACAATTTTCACAGCATAACAGATTTCCTCCATCCTCACATATGGAACAGAGATCATCATTTTCCGCCGGGGATGATTTGCGGTGTCTGGACAGTTCCAGGGATAGCTGATGCAGAGACACGCCATTGGAAGTGTATATACTCATGTACCTGCAAACCAAAAGATCCGAATTAAGAGGAAATGAAACATAAAATATGTTCACAAAACTCTAAGTACTCGTGCCCTAAGCCTCCAACTCATGTACCTAGTTAATCACTTAATCCTTATGTTTCCCATGTCAAACGTATTATGTTTATGTGGCAGAGAAAGTACAAATGCTCAGGTGCAGCGGAAAAATCATCAAGAAAAATAACAAAAACGAAACTGGAAGAAATACTCACGGCTTCCGACGTGAAGCAAAACCGGCATGAGCCTCAAACTGCGAGGGGCTGATCTGTTCATAAACAGTAAATTTGGCAAACATCACATACAAGTAACTTCCAGATATATCACACAAGTCTGAATTTAAAATTTAGCATAGCCAAAAAAATACCACTTCTCTGCAGCACGTGCAGAAGATAGCACCATCTTTCTTGTAACCCTCAAGCTTTTTCTGCTCCATCGTGATAATGTAATAAAGTGTTAACAATCATATCAACAGAAAGATATCATCAGAAATCTAGAACTACTTTTACAGTTTCCATAAGCAATTCCAAGAAATCATTTACAAGCACAGGAGATATATAAAGAGATTTAGTGATTTGCACTCACCTCCCCATGCATAACATACGACAACGCGGTGCCATCAGGAAGCAAATCTTCTGCTAAGACGGATTTATGCATTCTCAAATCCCTGCCAAAGGGAAAAACAAGAATAAGCTTTATGATGCAAACAGCTCTGGAAAACATGTTAGATTGGAAGATGATTCTGAAGTTGAATATGTGAAACTATAAAATACACTCTGAATAGCATAGATGTGGAAAATACTTACTTCCGGGTTAGCTTCCTTGACGTTTCTTTTGAGGTTGACTATTTGAAGGAATTTGAGTTCTTTCTGGAACTCTTTCTGGAACTTCAGGCTGACAACTAGAAGGAACAGGTGATGATGGGCCAGCCAACGGAGACCTAAAATGCTCAACATAACAAGACCACTTCAATCAGTGCATACTAGAGAAAGATAGAAAACAGGCTTAACAAGTGCATACTAGACAAAGTGGAAAAACTTCAATAAGTGCTTAATAAGTGCATACTGGACAAAGACAGACAACAGTGCTTAATAAGTGCATACTAGACAACAAGACCACTTCACTAAGTGCATACTAGACAAAGTGGAAGAACTTTAATAAATTTTTAAAACATGTGTCTTAAGTGAAACTCCAATGAACAAAATTTCTGCCCTTCCTACAAGTTCCAAGAGACTGTATAAGTGTATCTATTGCCCAATCAACAGAGAAAATCAAAAGCGTGATAACAAGATATGGAGGCGAGATTCAAGAAACTGGAGTATACATGTCATGAATTCCTTTCCTCAACTCTACAGTTTGTTTACAGTATTTGGTCAATGCAAATATTATCTATAAGGCGGAGCTGTGCAAAACACTATTCATATATTAATACCTGAGCATCTGAATGTTATATTTGGAACTCATTCTTTAACTCAATTCTCTTGTCAATTAACTATATATATATATATATATATACATACATATATCAATGCTAAATTTGATCGTCATGGTACCTTAGGGATAAAACAATCCTCTCTGTGCTTTCCTTTTCTCCATTGTCTATTATTTTGCTCATTATTTGTTAGATCAATAACCAGTTTTAATAAAGATAACAAGAAGATGTTTTCACAAGTCTCAATCATATAACATATTCACTGGTATGATTTCTTTGCATATGTTTAGTTAATGTTAAGGTTACTGTGCAATGATGCGATATGATATTACATGTATAAGACACAAGCACTAAATCAAATATACTTTCATGGATTTAGCCCTCACAGGTAGCTACATTACCTAGGAGCGGCATCACAGCTCTGAGTGTGGCTGGGATCAGACTCCTTTGGCAGAATGCATGAATCACAAAGAAGCATTGATCTGCCAGCTCCAGCTTCAGGAATCAACCCTAAAAGCATAAAACAAAGCCAAAAAAAAAAGTAAAACCATTCAGACGCACGTGCAACATGACTTGCAAAAAAATAAGGTCCATAAAATATCACCTTTACAGTTGATACAGAACGCAGTCGTAAAATTTGAACGACCAATGGCGTTCTGAATCACCAACGCCAGCGAATCTGATCGATTGGCCTTGCACGATTCAGCACGTCTCTGAGACTCTTCCCATTTTCCAAATAAATATACTCTGGTGGACGCTTATTTCCACTACCCATGCGTCTCAAATAGATTAGGCGTGACGACCTACATTAACAATGTAGCCAACAGTAAGTATCATCAAAATCAATTGGTTATCAGTAATGGTCAGGCCATCTACCTCTCTTCCTTTGCATTTGTCACAGGAACATAATATTCCTGTTCCCTTAATAACTCCCTGAAGTTCAGATTCTGGCTGCCTCCTCCCCTAGGAATGTCCAAAGAAATGAGAACAATCAATCAAATATCAGAAACTGAATCCAACGCAAACTAACTGTAAAATATTTTACCTTCGAGCCATGGATATATCTAACACATAAACCCTCCAACAATCCCGTTTCAAGAAGATCCTCAACTTTGTAGGAACCCTCTTCAGCTCCACTTTTTTCGACATCTTCATCTCTAATTTAGACGGACTAGTGGTCAAAGTCGCTGCACTACCACTCTCTGCCACCCCTGCCTTCGACCCTAACTCCGTCTCCTCATCCTGCAGCTTCAAAGCCGAGCGAGTAAACCTCCTCCTCAGTGGAGTCTCTGCCAAGCTGCTTGTAGCCTCTCCAGTTCTCTCACATCCTAAATCAGAGGCTCCTCCAAGTGTTCTTTCATCTTCATGAATAAAATCTATATTACTGCCTCCAACCTGAGGCAAAGGTGATTCTGTGCACAAAGGTTGCACGCCTTCCCTAATATCAGCCCCCACTCTCTCTGTCTCACTCATATCAGCCCCATTCTCTCTGTCTCACTCCTCTCTACAGCAACTAACTCTGCCTCTAAACTTCTCGAATCGTGTCCTATATTAGACCCTACCTGTACTACATCCCTCTTCGGCCCTTTGTCGCTATCCGAAACATCAATGTTCTCCAACTTACCACACATCCTCCTCCCAGTTTTTCTCCTTCATCCTTTTTCATTTTCTTAGAACTAGACCTCTTTACTTTCTTGTTAATCTTACCATCACTTTTCTCATGGCCTCGGCTGGAACTACTGGCACTTTGTGACCTAGTCACTCTCCTTCCGTCTGCTGAAGGCTTAATTTCCGACTGATTCTTTATCATCATGTCAAACTCCCTCTTCAATCCAGGCCGAATGACAGACACAACTATTTCTTCTGAATCCATGTCCTTGAATATTGGAACAAAAAGCAACAGAAAGTAACATCAATCAATAGACCTATTATCAAACATCAAACACCATACATGAGCAGAGTAATATTTTATTGATTCTGAATTTCTATATTTGCATAAAGGCAAAATGGATTCCATAATCCAAACAATGAATGAGCTCCCACGTGTATTTCAAGATTGTGCAACGAGACAAACATCAAATGAAACAACGAAAAAATAACATATGCACAACTGGTGCACGTGCATGTGTGATTTCTTTATGTATAAAAAAGTCCATAAAAAGAAAAGTATAAAATCTTCGCCTCATATTTCTCTCACTCCATGAAAATTCGAAAAGACTAAGGTACGCTGGGTTTATTAATAGATCACGTATTTGTTGAATAATGGTAATTTGCAACACTTTCTAAAGGAATCACTTAATAAAGTCCTAGCACCTTGTTCATGGTATAAGAAAATACAAATTATACCTTATCACGAAAACAAATTATTATGCAAAGCATAGGCCAATAATGTCTTAAAGTTTATAGAATATGTGGCAACAGATTCATATATTTACATGGCGCACACCTCACAGGTAAGGTCATCAATACATGTGCAAAATTAATACAAAACTTAGTGATGCACCTTATTAATTAACTATTGAACAAAGAACCTTGTAGTAGGTCAAATACTTATCTATCTACTCTTCAGAAAAGATAATAACAGGTAAAGAAAACAAAAGGAGTCAATTATGACCTTATCCAACAAAAATAAATAAATAGTATTACCAAACAACCGAGAAGTAAAAATTTGATTATTTTGCTTACTTGAGAATTGTAACTGCTTTGGCTACTGACTTTATCCATTAGTATTGCTGCAACACAAAACAAACTCCAAAAACAGTTAATTGAATAATTAGTTATTATTAAATCATTATTTGCAGAACTTGAGAAAAAAATTCACTATGAGGTAGCAAACACATTTGAGCCTGAATAAAAAGTAAAATAAGTAACTGGAGAAAATTAGGGGTGTCAATTTTTGTCACGACACGAGAACACAAAACAAACCCAACATGTTATAAGTAGGTTAGGGTTGAGGCTTGGTGGCTTAGAGTAAGAATCGGGTTGGATCCGAACTTACTCTATAACTTGATATATAAAGGGTGGGCCATGTCCTTGTAGCAAATACAAAATAAATATAGAATATATATAGGGATATATGCATACACATACATAATTGTATCATTATATGTGTATTTACATGACTAATCAACTAAAATCTTAAAATCAAAAAGTTCAAAACCCATAATTGTATGAAGAAGAGGGAGTGGGAAGCCTATTCGGGCCATGCAAACAAGGAAAACTAATATCTTACCAACATCTTAACTAAATGGCTGATATTTCTAATGTCTAAGTTACAACATCCTAATATCAAAAGTTCCAAACCCTACTTATCTCGTGAAAGCAGAGAAGAGCATACTCATATACGAAATCAATATGTTAATATATCATACTTCTGAACAGCCAATCCCATTTCCTAATAGTTAATTTAATTTTATGAGAAATTTTTGAAACTGAAAAACCCATGAGGAAAAAAAAAGCAAGAGAAGAATCTGCAGGGCTTCTAGCTCTATTCTCAGTATATTACCAAACCAGAAATCCATAACACCACTAAACAGTGAAATAGATACATCAGCAAAACATAATTTTTCCTTTTTATTCAAACAAAATATGAAAAAATTAAACCTACATCCCTACTGCAATATATTCCCAATAAATTGACTATATCAAGAGTTAACCCGCAGAAATACTCAGCATTCGACGCACAAAGATATTGCAGAAATCAAAATCAAAAACCCTGAAACCATAGGGAAAAATCAAAGATATTTAAGGGCGAAGATATTCCATACCTGATAACGTACGACTGCCAATAACGAAGAGAGATGAAGCAGATTGATTTCTGAAATACGAATTTCAAGTTCCCAATGAAAAAATGTGGAGGGAAACAGGCAATTTGTTCTTGAGTTTTGGGGAAAATAGACCTACAACGTAGGTATAGCAGAGGTCATGTTCCAGATAAAAAAATAACTCTCTGCATTTTTAAATTCCCGCTATATATATAAACATAATTTACTTTTTTTTATGGTATATATATAAATATATACACACGTGTATATATATGTTTAAGTTTTAACATATAGTATTTTAAGATTTGGTCACGAACAGTTTGTGATTCATGGGATTACAGTTTTTTTTTGCTTTTGAGAAAAAAAAGAAAAAAAGGATTCCAAATAGATGTCGAAGACTTATATTATTTGAAAAATACTACAATTTTTTACAAAATATTTTTTTTTCAAAACTCTATAATCCCAAAATCTTATAATTAAATGTACTCAAAAAAATCTGATTGAACCTATTAAACCCGCTTTATAATATCTAAATTACTAAAAATATATTAATTTCAAAGCAATACCAACATAACATTTTTCCTAAAGATAGTATCATATAAATATCACATAATATCATGTACAATATCAAAAAAATTCTCAAAGCGAAATATGTTGGGCAAAAACACTGAAGACAATTAGTAAGACCATTCCAACAATTTGCATCATTTTAGTGCACATTTAAATCGTTTTAGCAGATTTTGCACATCATCTCCAGCAGTTTACACTAAATTATGCACTAATATTGAATATTCCATAATATTCAATTTCAGTGTATATTTTTCGTATAAATTTAGTGCATATTTCAATATACTAAAATCATTAATATAAAAAATTAATGCAACTATATTGTTGCTCCTTGTTTTTGTGATAACTATTCACATCTTCAAAATGACATAGGCTTTGATGCAGTGCTAAAACAAGTTTTTGTTCCAAATTGAATATATAACACTCGAAATGCTATAAGAAATGTGTTGCGTGTCATTATAATGAATTTTTGAGCAAGCATGGATATCTACGAATTTGACTAGCTAACCATCAATTAAATTGGTTGACCAAGTTTCATGTCCAGAACAAATTAAGAAATTAAAAGTGTATATATATATATATATAGTAAAATTCAAATCTAATAAATCTAATATACACCAACTTGATAGATTTTACTTGTCCACTTTCAGTACTTTAAATTCAAGATTCAAATCAGAAATCAGATAATAGTTCAATGGTTAAATATTCTTGTGTCATGGTTTGATTCTCACCAGCCTTCTCCTTCCAGGATTTATACTCAACGTAAAAAAAAAAAAAAAAAATTCAAGAACCAAATCAAGTAAAATAATCTAATTATAATGTCACATTGATAGACTATTTTTGGTTATTAAGACCCTCAATACTCAAATCTACATTTTCCTTAAAAAAAACAAAATAGACATTTTATATTATTTAAGTGTAATTAATACTTTAAACGTAGAACTTCAAATTTTTTTAAAGGCACCACTTTTAATTTTTCAAATTGAATTATTGATAATTCACGATGTATATAACTTATTGACAAAGATTTATGGTGTAACTAAGGATGTCAATGAGTCGAATCGGATCGTGTTCGTTGGATGAGACGAAACCATCTAAGGTTGTAAGGATCCGGCACAAAACAAGACTCGATGAGTAGACCCGTTTAGTAATTTTAAAAAGTATTGAAAGTATTGTTATAATAAAAATTTATAAAAATATATTTTATAAAATATCATTAAAAATATATATAGTAAGTTTTTAACTAATAGAAAAAAATTAAATGGTTTCAATCGGGGTTTAAAAATAAAATACTTTTATCATTTTATACTATATATGAAGCACTATGATAAAAATCCCGCCCAACCCGATTAGTCCGTCTGGCGCTAGGAGCCAGAGCCCCATTTGTCCGCCACGTTATTATCCCAATTAGGCCCGCCAAAACCCGTTCAGCGCGCTAGGCCTCGATCGGCCGCCCGACTATTGCCTTGCGCTTTTTAGAACACTACTATGAAGATGTCATCACAAACGATAGGGTGTTTGGTGCGGGTAGAGTGACAAAAATGCAACCCGACCAAGGTTTGGGTTGTATGTTTATAGCCCAATAAAAAATCGTGCCTATTTGTAGGGCTCATTTTGGCCGTGGATTGGGGTTAGCCCCAATTCTTAGCCTTGCAGTGAGATTTTGTGTGCATAACTTTGGGCTTGTTTGAGCTAAACATTTAGAACCAATCAAAAAATGTGTCGATCGGCCTTGGTGAATTTCCTCGGTGGTCAGTGGGCTCGTGGGCAGGCAAGGAAACGTGATTTTGCTGACCTCGCTAGATGGGGTCCCCATGAACATCCCTAGCTTTTTCGAACAATAATATTTTATTAGAACATCTCAAAAAGCTGGAATTACAACTACAAATGTAGCAAACAAGCTATGAGCCGACTTGACTAAAGAAAAGCCAGCGGAAAATTGACAAGACCAATTCAAATCCACTTCACAAACAAAAACTCCACACCCAAAACTAAGAATACTCCCACGTTAGGAGACTTCACCACTCCTTAATGGAGACAAAACACTAAAAGATCGAAACTAGGGCACGAGCAACCACTACATACTACGAGCAGATAAAACTAATCCACCTACGAGTTTGAAATCAATCAAGAAAAGAAAGGACACAAATAAAATAAGAAAAACTACAACCAAAGAACAAATAAAAAAACAAAGAAACGAAACAACAACCTAGCAATCAAAGAAACAAATGGTCTCTCCTCCCCAAATCCACGGTCACATCCCGACACACGGCTCCCGCAAATTTGCCGTTGTTGACAGTTGGCCGTCCACAATGAAAAAAACACCCAAAGCCCCTCTTGAAATAGAAGAAAAATATAAATGCAGGGGTTCGCCGTGACTTGAATTTTTTTACGTCGCGGCCTTTGTGGCGTCAAGAGCCAAAAACAAATAAACCAGACCGCCATTAAAGCTTCCATCTCAAATGATAAGCAGAAAGGAGGGGGAAGAAGTGGTTTGAGCTAAACATTTCGGAACCAATCAAAAAACGTGTTAGTCGACCTTGTTCTAATTTCGTCGGTGGTCAATGGACTCGGGCCGACTAGAACAACCCAATATTTTGCCAGTCATACTAGGTGCGGGTCGGGTCACGAACATCCCTAGCTGAGAGGGGTTTTGTGAAAATATTGGGACTTAGGTCATGTTTGCTTTAATTTCCAATTTTATATTATTCCAAAAGCAGAAATCATGTCTATTCACAAATTCATTTTCAACAAAAAAAAAAAATCACTTTTTTCTCGTTTTCATATTTATAATGCTAAATTTAAATGCAACCACCTATTCAATTAAAGTGGAACCCAAAACTAATATTAGATTGATAGACCAACTTAATAAACGATATGTTTTTTATACAATGACCCACAGTAAATTAAATAATACATTTTCATCAATATATAATTTAATTGATAGACATTAAGGAAATAAAGGATACATAATAATAAATTAGATAATAGTAAGGCTCACTAATTAATATATTTATATATCCGAAAATATCTTCGTGTGTTTTGAAAGGGAATATATATATCTTTTAATTAAATTAAAATTGCATTTCTTCATCGTATCTAAAAATATTTTCATATATATTACTAAAAAAATATACACAAATATGAAAACAATGATGCTCAATCAAAATAACACAAAAGATACTCTGAGCATGCTGGTCTGGGGAAATAGATCTTGCACATAAATTAATTGATAAACTACCAAAAAAATAATTTTTGTAAATTTTTCTTTGGGATTTCTCAAATAATAAATTGTATTCGATAATTTTAGGTTTTTTTATGATAATATAAAATTATTTAATAAATTGTAAAATTTTGAAAAATTATGAACTTGACAGTAATACATTAATTAACTCAAAAATTATTTTTGTTTTTTAGATTATATCGTAAAAATCTTTAAAATGAAATTTAAAATTAAAATCGCCATTGGCACAGTCTATCAATTTGAGAATCTTAAACAGAAATTATGTAAATGGATTCATTAATTTCTTAATCCATGAAGGCAAGGGTAATTTTTTATTTTTTTTTTAAAAAAGATCGCTAACTCCTACATTGATATTGCCTATTGTATAAATAAACGGATCTGCTTTCAAAAAAACAAAAAAAAAAGGTAAACATATCTGATTTTTTAATATATTTTTTAAGGTATTTATTTATAAAAAAATATCTACATTTTATCACATCGGGGAAAAAATATCTAAAGAAGTCTTTTTATATTTTTTTGGGGGAAAAAAAGACATGCATGTCAACTTTTAGAGACGAATCTTCGATCATATCATCTTAGAAACCAAAAAAAAAAAAAAAAAACGAAAATGTTGTTGATATGTGCTTCATTGGTTTTCTCTGAGATTTGGGGATTTTTTTGTTTTTCGGCCTAGAAAAAAATTATGCCCAAAAAAATGTTCTTAGTTATACACTAATTAATTAAATCATTCAACCATTCCATGTATGATGCAAGGGCAGGAAACTAAAAAATGAGACTGATGTGGAGAAAAAAACTTACCTTGAAAAATTGATAAGTGTTTTCAACTTTGTGTCAATTGGAACTCACACTTCTCAAATCTAGCAAAAATAGACTCTTTGTGCAATAGATCTCCAATCACCAATGCAAAATCTTCTTGTGAATGAATGTGTAAAAGCTCTAGGCTTTAATACAAAAAAATGTTACGGTAGGGTTGGTTGGTGCAGGACGGTGAAATTTTGTCGTGACGCTATTATTGCTTTTTGATTATACGTAATGGGATAATTTTGTTTTTATAACTTTTTCTCTCAGGCCGGATTATATGTAATGGGATAATTTTTTGTTTATTGCTTTCCTCTCGGACATCATATTTATTTTTGTAATAATGTTTTGTATTTTCTAAATACGTTACAACTTTAATTCTTTTTCATAAGTGGAATATTTTAAATTATACAGCGTTTTGACTACTACTATTGGACCTAGATTTTCTAAATATATTATGATTTATGTCATTATTTAGTGATTATTAGGATGACCGATCGAGCGGGTTTTATCTCGGACCCATAAGTGGGTCAAAACCGATCAAGCGGGTCTTTGGACGAGTTTTGAGTTTAAATTTTCAAAATTCATGATTTGGTACCACCTGGCACATAATGGGTCGACCTTTGTATGTATAATATTTATGTTTAATATAATGATTTATTATATTGTTCTATTTTAACTTAGTTAATAGTTGCTTATTTAGTATAAATAAATTATTTTTCTTTCCATTAATGTTGTGCATGTATGTTGCAAATGTAGATTTATTCATACTATAGTCTTTCACAACTCATATTGTATTTTGATTATTGGATACAACAATGTACAAATTGCATGTGTATGCGATGCTTTTGTGTTATACATGTATTGTTTTTGTATGTGCAATTCTATTTCTATTGTTAAATATTAAAGAATACAAACAAAATAAAGTTTAAATGTTTATATCGTGTCATTAAGGGCGTGTGAAGTAAACAATTGGGACGAATACGAGATCCTAGATCCAACTTTAAGTGAAATCGTTCCCGACCCACCTTGCATTCCGTGGTGAATTTAAAAATCATATATAAAATTAGTGTATGATATTATAATTATACTATGATTTTTTTAATTCTAAAAAAATGTTCTCTATTGATAAGGGCTAGTTATATCTTCATATAAGTAGGGATTTGATATTATTAGAATGCAATATGTACACTTCATTGATATATTATATATAGTCAATAATCTTTATGCTAAGGTCTCTAATAATTTGACTACGATTTGATTAAAAACCTCAATCAATCATAAAGAGTTCTTTTTCCAAAAAGAGAGACAGTATATAGAGGTCAAACATCGTATAAATAGACATTTTTTTTGAGAAGTATAAATAGACATTGACTCCATGTATGGATCACATGCAATATCATTGTTTTTTCTCTCAAAGAATTAGAGTATGCATTCATCATTCATGGTATCGCAATATACAGTTTGCATACCTTAGTAACGAGGCTTTATTTTTATAGGTGACTAGGTGTGCACTAATATTCGATCAACTTTAAAACTATAATTTGGCATTATAAACCGTTAAGTTAGTCGTTGAGTTTTCATAGGTCGTAATTCAAATCTAAAGTGCAATATTTTAATGAAATTAATTAATAATTAGTACCCGCAGTGTGACGCCATGGTACTAATGGGTGTTTTCTTCCCCTTCTCTATAGTTATGTAATTGGTTCGTGAATCATTTTTACATTATAATCATGGCGGAGCCAATAAGCCAGTGCGGTCCATGGACCGCACTCAAATCTCTACTCCAAACTATTATATATATAAAAAAAAGTTGCTTTCTAAATTCAAAATCGTGTTTTAGTAGTATGTGGACGCTCAATTTGAACATGAGAGACAACACCTGGTAGGGGGTGTCAATTTAGGTAAATAACCTACTATGACCCATTTAACCCGTATAACCCGTTTGTGAATTAAAAAAATTAAGTAAATAACTAAGTGTAAGAAGAAACAACAAACAAGACATATCTTTAAAACTCAAATTATAAAACCTCATTAATTATGTATTTATTTACTATTATGCATGTCTTTTCGATTAGTATGTTATGTTATTTATCGCAATTATGTTATTTCTTTTTGTATGTTGTGAATGTAATATTGTTTATTGATCGAATAATGTATGATAGTGATTGGTTTTGGAAAAAATAAATTTATTCGATTAAAACTATTAAATGTATATTAAAATAATTTTATTATATGGGTTAATCGGGTCCGTCCGGGTTACCCGTGAAATAAGCAGTCGGAGTCGGGTTGAAGATCTCGGACACGAATAATTAAACAGTCGGGTCAGGGTCTACTGCTTTCGACACGCGAATCCTGCGAACAGGACCCCGAACCCCGGACCCAACCTAAATTGACACCTAACCTACACTAATGACCCAACTATTATTTAAAAAATATTTCTCTCACTTCAACTATATACAAAGCTCCCCACTAAAAAAAAACAAAATCGGCTCAAATTCTCTTTACCTTACAGACGGCTCTGCGCATACATCCTTGGATAAGTACCGCATTTCAAACTTAAAAAACCAAATGTATACAAAAGAATATATTTTTATCTCTTTCTTCTTGCCCCTCTCTTCTCTTTTGAACACAGCATTTTAAAATCTTCAATTTTTATTTTTGATAACAAAAATAAATAAGTAATGATTTTAATAGTTTTTTTTTTACGAGAAAATGATTTTAATAGTTTTGGAGATCAAGTTTGAAGAGTATATTTGTTGTAAGATACGACTTGCTTACTACTTTTATTATAATATTTTTATTTTCTATTTATTAAAATTTTGACCGAGAAGCCCTATGCCGAAATGATAAAATTTCCGACCGCACTAAGCGGGAATCCTGCCACGCCTTGATTAATATTATAATTGTCGATATAGTTGATTTTCAAAAAAATAAAAAGGAATATGAATGTCACATTGCACATGTTTACGTTTAAATATATTTTCAAATTTTGTATATTTGGTTAAAAATGCTCTAGAATTGTTGACATTTCTACATAAGAAAATTATGCACTGCTACGAATATGTTTGATATATTTATAGATATGATGTTGCTAAAAGGCAACTCACTCGAATTAGGGTAATTTGAATTTAGCCAAGGTATTTGACTCCGGCACGTGTCGGGAATTGAATTGCAATACGTGAAATAATGTTAGAAGGGTCGGGGTTGTCGATCGTGAAATCACTGCGATGTTTAAGTTAGAAAAGTCTAGGAGAATAATCAAGAGCGCAAAGAAAGTAAGCGGTTCAATTGTACTTTCGAATAATAATTAGGGGGATGTTATTTATACCTATGAATATGGGTTGCGTAGTGCAGTGTAATGATTTATGCCTCCAGGGCCTAATATAATGAATCCTTTAGAATCTCCGAGTTGAGTCTCATGGGCTTGACACATGAGCGGACAGACCTTTTCTATTGACTTGGCCCAACATTATGTTCTAAACATTATTTCTATCGAATAATAATTAATTAAAATAAATTAAATGAATAATTGAATATTTAAAGAAATGAATACGATCACATCCTCATCAAATAATTTTGTGCCTCAAATGATATACAACAAATATTTCACATAAGGATGGCAAAATGACCCGCCCTAATGGGTACCCATCTGCCCCCGTTTTAGCAGCTCCGCCCAAGTGACGATAGTAGAGTGGGTCTGAGTATCATCTCCGTCTTCACGGCAAGATCTGTGTTATTTTTTTATTTTTAATATATTTAATGTATATTTTATATGTATATTATATAAAATAATATATTTTTGTATTAAATATTATATTTAATATATATAGTGACGAATTTTATAAACAATATGTATTTATAATACAAAATATAAAATTAAAAAAATATTAATAATATAAAATAGAAGATAAAAAATTAAAAAAATCAAAAATTCAACAGCATGCCAGCTTCTGCGGCCCGGACGGTCAGGTATTGAGATACCCGCCCGCCCCCATTGCCATCGTTAATTTCACATGTACATGGATCACGATCCATTCAAGTAAGTTTTCAGTTTTTATAATTGAACGAATTTGCCAAAAAAAATCACGTAATAAATAATTATGTTGCACGAGCATCTTTTTATCCTTGTACCTAAACTAAAGTTGTAGTTTTCTTCTCAAAAAAAAAAAAAAAAAAAAAAGTTGTTAGTTTCTTTAGTTTTAAGATCGTCAGTGTTGTTTAATCGAAGAAATAACAATACCTCAAAGAGGAAATTATATAGAATATCCAGCATTTTTTTAGAAAAGATAAAAATACACCTATCACAAATCTATCCAACCCTGGCCTCGACTTCACAAATATACCCACCTGTTACTTTTTCTTTTGATTTTTTTCCCTCCTTCAATCTCTTACATTTCCATAGAATCAGTAATACTCTAAATCCATGCCGAATATTTTGGTTTTCCATCTATGGTTGTATTTGCTCTTTCCAGTATTACATATCGTTAAGACAATTTGGCCAAAACTCGTGCCACACTAAGCCGTGACGCACGACTTTTTACAAAGCCACCTCCACCTCATGCACAGCGCTTCCTCCGCCGAACTCTCACATAAACATAGCTTGCTGTGGGATAAATACGGCCCAATTTTCACGATCCGACTCGGTGCACGTCGAGCCCTGGTGGTGGCGGTACAGAATTAGCCAAAGAATTGTTCATCACTGCGATATCGCTCCGTTTGTCCCGTCCAGGGTCTGAGCCGCAAACATTTCGAGCGCGGCCGCCCCGTGCATGTTCGCTTTGCCTCCTTGCAGTGTGATCCTTGGCGAGCTTTATGCAGCTCACGGAAGGAGAAGAAGAGACGAATCAGGGAGAGTGTTGGTGGACATGAAAAAGTGGTTCGGTGATTTGAATTTGAACGTGGTCCTCGGGGTGGTGGCGGGGAAGAGGTTTAATTACGGCGCGAGAGGTGAACCCGATTTCATGTTTTTTTATTTTTCAATTTGAAGTTTTCGTTTGTTTTGATGTTGTTTCAAGTTGTTTCTTTTATGTTTCTTTTGTTCTTTTATGTATTTTTCCATATATTTGTTTCAAGACCATGTATTTTTTTATTTTTTGTAGTGAATGTGTGATTTTTGTCGCTTTTGTTATGTCGCGTTGTTGGGAAAGGTTACGGGACGTTGAAAGCGTTGAATAGAGAATGGCTGTGACACCAATAATGCGCTTCACAATCATGCTAAGTTCAACTGCAAAATGGTGATGATGATGACAACGACTTGTATGATTTCTACCTCACTTCCTAATGATTTTAGATAAATTGTTTATTACGTAAATGCTGTATTGATGATGTCGGTTGAAATACGTAAGAAAACAATTGTGAAACGGGGAATTCATTGATAAAAGTTTATAGTAAATTGCTTTTAAATTTCTGTAGAAATAAAGGTAGTTTTTTCTTTATATTCTTGACTTTTTAGTTCATGTGATATCTTTTACGTTTCATTTACATAAGAAAGTTTTACCTCATCCAAATATGATTACATTGATTTAGAACCTTTATTGAGTAAAGAGTTGCATCTTTGAGTTAGTAAAAATGTGTGCGAGAAAAAGAATGATATCAGATTCAAAAGCATGCCGGAATCTCGAGTCGTAAAGAAGAGAAACTGCATGGGGCAACTTGAGAGTGTGATCGAGGAAAAGACGGAATCTGAAGATGTTTATCATTTAATTCAGAAATAAAGTTGAGGAAGTTCATCCGCATTGGTGAGCAACATTTGGGGGCAGGAAGATGCTCCAAGAACATGATTAAGAAGATCATATGCATCGAGTAATCGCAGAGTTGAGCATGCCAAATGTCAATTTTACTAGTAGTTTTAGAGAATTGTCGATGTAAGTCTCCGCTGTGAATCTTGAACTAAAGATCTCACGCATCTTTGTGAGCAAAGTTGTTACTAGTAGTCTTCACCGCTATAGTTGATGCATTCAATAATTCTACGATGTTGAAGTCAATACAAAGTATTTTTTGATCCCGGTGGAGTGTGAGTGTCCATTTATCGTGGCAAGATGGACAAGTAAGCTCAAATTTTCTAAATTGAATTTGTTGTTCAAGATTTCTTTTAGAGGTCTTGAATATGCGGAGTCCATTGGAATCGAGTATTCTTGTTATCTCAAAGTTGGTATACTCTCTGTTTTCTTCCCATTGTCCATCAGGGCATAACACAGCTGTTGAGATTTTCACCATACAACAGCGGGAATCAGTGAAAAATTGGCTAGAGAGTGAATATATAAAAACATAAATGAAACGGTGATGAAACAAACGAAAGGCTTAACAACAAACATGTTTGAAACAACAAAAGCAACAAAACAAAAAAGAAACCAACGCGAAAAATCAATGGAAAATTGGTATTTTTGTCAAAATCAGCGGAAAGTGGGTATTTTTGTCGTTTAAATCAGGAAAAATGGGTATTTTTGTCCAATAAAAATAGACATGTAGGGATTGGGTATGAAAAATGGGGTATTTATGTCCCTTCCCTACTTCAAACCTCCTCGGCCCATTCTTCTTTCCAACCCGCGTCTCAGTGACGATGGCCTCACCGACCCAAAGCTACATTTTCTTAAGCTTGGGACTCATCAATCGATTTTTCTCGTTTCACTTTTTTCTGGACTCGAGTGAATCGATTCAGTGTGTCTTTTATTCCATTCCTACCACTAAAAAAAAAATGAATATAAATATTATTAATATCAATATATATTTGTAAAAGAAAGTATTGACCTACTAATTTATCTAGTTAACTTGACACAACATATTTGACATTATTCAAAACGTCACGTCAAACAAAGCTAATATCTGAATTGATTTTATTTGATTATAGATTTTGACCGTTGTTTTTTAAATTCATTATTAATGTGGAAATGGTACAAAATAGCCATTTCCAAATTATAAAAGATTAAAATAGCCAACTTTTTCCAAACACACATTTTATTTAGCCATTTTGGGGTGTGAAATGACATTAAGTATCCTTTAGCGTATTAATGGTCATATATGATATCTACTCTCTTTTCTTTGTCTCTATGTCACTTCTCTTTCTTTCCAAGTTTTGTTTTTAAAAATCGAATCTATATTTTTCGTTTTTAAATATGCAGTGGTGTTGAATTATAGATATCGAAAAAGGATTAATTTGATATATTATATATGCAAACGCACTTAAAACGAAAAATTATTTCAATTCAAAGTTTTTCGAGAAAAC